>JAUPFX010000008.1:35270090-35305090 GCA_036937225.1 Sebastes paucispinis | reverse complement strand
AACCTGACTCAGGCGTTCTCAGAGATTCAGCAGCAGCAGGACGTAAAGTTTAAACCTGCAGTGTGAAGGCAACCAGCTCTCTGAACTATGAAGAGAGTTCATCATACCAGAGTATCTTCTCCTCATCTGGCTTCACTAAGCCTAACAGAGATCCTACTAAGCGGTCCAACGACGCTGGTTATCAACTCAGTAAATCAACCCAGAGTTCCTGATCTTCTCGTCTGTCCTCGTGTCTGTCTCTGCGTCTCTCGTCAGGGTTTTGTATCTCCTATCAAGCGGCTGGTTTGGTCTAAATCCGGTCGCAGGCCAGTGGATCGAGGCAGCGTTTACCGGCGGCCGCTGCACACCGTCCCTCTCTACCCCCCCGACTACCTCATCCACCCTGAGAGACTCATCTTCGACTACATAGAGAAGGAGGTCAAGGTAAAACCTCAAATACACAACAATATCAATATAAATATACTTATTGACCTTATGACCTTTCACCTCTCACCTCAGTTCCTCGGTCACCTGACCTGGGTGTCGGTTTCACTGAACCCCTCCAGCCGAGACGAGCTGCTGCAACTCCTGGACACCGCCAGGGTTAGTAATCAATAACTTATCTATCAGTAATCACTGTAGCTGAGGTTAGTAATCAATAACTTAGTAATCAATAACTTATCTATCAGTAATCACTGTAGCTGAGGTTAGTAATCAATAACTTAGTAATCAATAACTTATCTATCAGTAATCACTTTAGCTGAGGTTAGTAATCAATAACTTAGTAATCAATAACTTATCTATCAGTAATCACTGTAGCTGAGGTTAGTAATCAATAACTTAGTAATCAATAACTTATCTATCAGTAATCACTGTAGCTGAGGTTAGTAATCAATAACTTATCTATCAGTAATCACTGTAGCTGAGGTTAGTAATCAATAACTTAGTAATCAATAACTTATCTATCAGTAATCACTGTAGCTGAGGGTAGTAATCAATAACTTATCTATCAGTAATCACTGTAGCTGAGGTTAGTAATCAATAACTTATCTATCAGTAATCACTGTAGCTGAGGTTAGTAATCAATAACTTAGTAATCAATAACTTATCTATCAGTAATCACTTTAGCTGAGGTTAGTAATCAATAACTTAGTAATCAATAACTTATCTATCAGTAATCACTTTAGCTGAGGTTAGTAATCAATAACTTAGTAATCAATAACTTATCTATCAGTAATCACTGTAGCTGAGGTTAGTAATCAATAACTTATCTATCAGTAATCACTGTAGCTGAGGTTAGTAATCAATAACTTAGTAATCAATAACTTATCTATCAGTAATCACTGTAGCTGAGGGTAGTAATCAATAACTTATCTATCAGTAATCACTGTAGCTGAGGTTAGTAATCAATAACTTATCTATCAGTAATCACTGTAGCTGAGGTTAGTAATCAATAACTTAGTAATCAATAACTTATCTATCAGTAATCACTGTAGCTGAGGGTAGTAATCAATAACTTATCTATCAGTAATCACTGTAGCTGAGGTTAGTAATCAATAACTTATCTATCAGTAATCACTGTAACTGAGGTTAGTAATCAATAACTTAGTAATCAATAACTTATCTATCAGTAATCACTTTAGCTGAGGTTAGTAATCAATAACTTAGTAATCAATAACTTATCTATCAGTCATCACTGTAGCTGAGGTTAGTAATCAATAAGGTGTTGTCCCTGTGTGTTGGTGAGCAGCAGCTGAAGGTGCTGCCGCTGAAGACCAGCGTGGATCAGGACTGTATCCTGAGTCTGTCCGCTCGCTGTCTGCTGCTGACCTGGAGAGACAACGAGAAGCTGCTGGTGAGGATTCCCACGCACGAGATCGCCGCCGCGTCCTACCTGAGGGACGACGCCCTGCACCTGCTGGTCCTCAAGACAGGTGAGGACACACCTGAGGAGACACTGTCACTTAATACACCTGCTAGTCCTCAATACAGGTGAGGACACACCTGAGGACCAGACACCGTCACTTAATGCACCTGCTGGTCCTCAAGACAGGTGAGGACTCACCTGAGGACCAGATACCGTCACTTAATGCACCTGCTGGTCCTCAAGACAGGTGAGGACACACCTGAGGAGACACTGTCACTTAATGCACCTGCTGGTCCTCAAGACAGGTGAGGACACACCTGAGCACCAGACACCGTCGCTTAATGCACCTGCTGGTCCTCAAGACAGGTGAGGACACACCTGAGGAGACACTGTCACTTAATGCACCTGCTAGTCCTCAAGACAGGTGAGGACACACCTGAGGACCAGACACTGTCACTTAATGCACCTGCTGGTCCTCAAGACAGGTGAGGACACACCTGAGGAGATACCGTCACTTAATGCACCTGCTAGTCCTCAAGACAGGTGAGGACACACCTGAGCACCAGACACCGTCACTTACTGAAGAGCAACGAGTCTTAAATGATGCTCTCAGATTACAGATTACATGACGGTATATTATGACGCTTTTGGGTTTTCGTGGAACGGCGTTGCCGTGACGAGGCGGCCGAGTTGCATGTTTCTTCATGACGCAGGAAACTGTTGTAACCAGACTTTACATGGTCTGAAGACATCTACAGACCCATACTGAGTTATAGTCAGAGCGCCACCTACTGACAACAGGAAGTCAGCCTGATCTCCATGGTGAGATCTACACATGATATTTAATAATTATGATGTTCTCTAGCGCCACATAGTGGACACAGGAAGTGGTACAATACATCATTTCCAGAGCAACACAAGAGAAACCATCTAGCTCGTCAGCACAGCGTCAGACGGTCACGGAGAAGCACGGCGTCCCACCAGACGGGCACAAAGGGGCGCGGGCCCGCTCGCTCAGCGCTGCTCGCAGCTTTCATTCTGTTTGTTTGTGGTTTTGTGTGAATGAAACTAGGAAGCATCTCTTCTTCATCTTTACACCCTCATCATCCCACAGGTCTGAACGTGGACACGGTGGTCGCCGGGGACGACAGCCTGGACAGGAAAAAGACGACGGGCATAGACGGCCGACGCCAAACCATGAGCTGCAACGCCGACCCTCGGCCCGCAGGGGGCACGATGGAGCGACGACACACCATCTGTGGAGTGGACTGGAGGCCATCACTGTCCAGGAGTAACCACGACAAGAACCAGAACATGGAGAGAGGTGGGGGGGAGAGAGGAGGAGGAGGAGAGAGAGGAAGAGGAGGAGGAGGAGAGAGAGGAGGAGGAGGAGGAGGAGAGAGAGGAGGAGGAGGGAGTCTAGAGAGGAAGAGAGTGGGAGGGAGCTGGGAGAGGAGGCAACAAACACGTAAGACAGGAGGGAGCTGGGAGAACCGCAGAGCCAGACCCATGAGCGGGAGCTGGGGGGTGGGAGGAGGAGGAGGCGCTGGGGGAGGCAGCTGGGAGAAGAGGCATGGGGGGGGAGGTGGTGGAGGAGGTGGGAGCTGGGAGAGGAGGGGAGGAGGAAGTGGTGGGGGGGGTAGCTGGGAGCGGCGGCAAGCCTGCACAGGAAGCTGGGAACGAGGGAAGAGCTACGGCAGCTGGGAGAGGAGGAACCACAACCCGCTGGAGCCCACGCCGTGTCCCGACGCCTACTGCAACCTGGTCATCCTGGCTGTAGAGAACAGGGTGGGTCACCTGGTACTCCATCCTATATATACTATATACAACCTGGTCATCCTGGCTGTAGAGAACAGGGTGGGTCACCTGGTACTCCATCCTATATATACTATATACAACCTGGTCATCCTGGCTGTAGAGAACAGGGTGGGTCACCTGGTACTCCATCCTATATATACTATATACAACCTGGTCATCCTGGCTGTGGAGAACAGGGTGGGTCACCTGGTACTCCATCCTATATATACTATATACAACCTGGTCATCCTGGCTGTAGAGAACAGGGTGGGTCACCTGGTACTCCATCCTATATATACTATATACAACCTGGTCATCCTGGCTGTGGAGAACAGGGTGGGTCACCTGGTACTCCATCCTATATATACTATATACAACCTGGTCATCCTGGCTGTGGAGAACAGGGTGGGTCACCTGGTACTCCATCCTATATATACTATATACAACCTGGTCATCCTGGCTGTAGAGAACAGGGTGGGTCACCTCATACTCCATCATATATATATATATACTAAATAAAAGAAGGAATCTCCCCCTCACCCTCGTGGGGAGGTATCTGGTATCTGTGTCTTCCTCCAGCCCGGTCCTTCACCAGAGGCTTGGGAGTCTGAGGGTTCAGTATCTTCACTGTTCCTAAGACTGCTCTCATCTGGACTGAGGATCCAGATGCGGTTCCTGGACTCTGCTGGAGCCACTCTCCCAGTTTGGGGGTCACAGCCCCGAGTGCTCCTACTACCACGGGGACCATGTCGGCTTTGACCTTCCACATGTGTTCCAGCTGTTCTTTCAACCCTTAATACTTCTCAACCTGTTCATGTTCCTTCTTCCTGATGTTGCTGTCAGCTGGTATCGCCACATCTCTCACCACTGCCTTCTTCTGGTGTTGGTCAACCACCACGATGTCCGGTTGGTTAGCCAGCAGCTGCTGGTCAGTCTGGAATCTGAAGTCCAACAGGACCTTAGCCCTGTTGCTCTCAACCACCTTGGGTGGTACATCTCATTGGGATTTGGGTACTTCTAGTCCATACTGAGTACAGATGTTCCTTTGGCAGAGCATTTTGGCAATTTTCTTGGGCGCTCCCCACATCATCAGCTGTGCTGCTCATCCCACAAATGCATGATCCTTACAAGTGTGACATCATTGTGAAGGTGAATAAACAGGCTTTCCAACCATGTAGAACACAATGACCATTAGCATTGGACCAACAGAGAAATAATCCACCAAACACAAGTTTCAGAACTTTGTTTTCCCAGTTTATATACAGGTGTAGTCAACGAACAGCGTTCTCCTGAGTCTCCTGTGTTTGTTTGACTCATTCATCCCCTCCGACCTCCTCCCTTTCCTGCTGTTTATACTCCGTCACTTCCTCTGACCGTCTAGTAATGATGCTGATGTGAGTTCACTGGAAGCTGGAAGCTGAAAGCTGGTGCGTCTCCTACAGACGCTAAAGGGACCTCAGTGTGTCGGTATCAGACAGCGAGCGGCTCTGAGAGGCGTCAGTAGTTAATGAGATGGTAGAACTCGTTCAGCAGAAGTGAATTAAGAGTTAACAAGATCTCATAAATATTGTTGATGTGATGACTAACTCAGTGTGTGTGTGTGTGTGTGCAGGATGCTGCAGAGGAGTACTGCTCTCTGATCTGTCAGATGTTCCAGATCATTTACGGCCATCAGACCATCGAGTGTGTGGACCGAGCCGGCTTCCATCACGCCGTGCCGGACCGCTACTGGCTGGAGAGGAGTGAGTGACCCGTCCTGAAGGCAGTAGAGCAAAGAGGAGGATTGTCTGTAGGGACGTTAAAAGCAGCTCTTGTTTCTTCATTTTCATGTTCTAAATCTGAAACATTCACAGGAGTGTTGTTGCTTCACACTGATGAAACTTTATCAGGTTGAATATTAAGTTCCAGCTACTGTTGATGATGCTGAAGCCTGTTCAGGTCAACACATCCTGTCAGCGGAGGAACACACATCACATACTACTGATTTACTGGTTAGTGTCCTGAACACACGTCAGCAAGTCACGATACACCGCTGTCCTTTTTCCCACCACTGACACGTCAAAGCTCCAGAAAATCATCAGTCCTATCAGATTAACTGGAACATGTTCACTGGTCAGACTGGGAGGAGACCTGCAGTCCATCTAGTGATCATCAAAACTACGTCCAGACACTGACGAGGCTCTAGACTTAGAAAGAGTAGACTGCACCTAATGGTCTCTGTCTGTCTGTCTCTGTCTGTCTGTCTCTGAGTGTGTCTCTGTCTGTCTCTGTCTCTCTGTCTCTCTGTCTGTCTCTCTGTCTGTCTCTGTCTGTCTCTGCCTCTGTCTGTCTCTCTGTCTGTCTCTGTCCAGGTGACAGCTGTCTGAGCGACGTGTCGTACGGTTATGATCCAGAGTTCAACTGCTGCAGCTCATAGTGAGTATGAACATCTGGTTCTGACTGAAGCTGGAACGTCTCCAGATAAACACAGAGTCCACTATGGAGGAGGTAAAAGGAAGTAACCGCTTTTATTGTGGTAGTCTGAGTAACGTGACGTCATATCCGTTCCGTATCCGTCAACCGAAACAAACCTCAGAGAGCCTAAAGTGTTGGAGGGTCGTCGTGGATACGACCTGCACCCTCCCATGTTAAATCCAGCGTGGTAAACACTACACATCCAGTAAAAGATGGAAACACTTTGGGTTTCACACATTGACAGGAAAAGCAGAGCTACACAGAGCAGAGCTAAAGCTGCATGCTAACTCTGTCACGGACAGGAAACGTTACGGTATGGAGTTAACGTTATGGTATGGAGGTAACGTTATGGTATGGAGGTAACGTTATGGTACGGAGGTAACGTTATGGTACGGAGGTAACGTTATGGTATGGAGGTAACGTTATGGTATGGAGGTAACGTTATGGTATGGAGGTAACGTTATGGTACGGAGGTAACGTTATGGTACGGAGGTAACGTTATGGTATGGTGGTAACGTGGCGGTGGAGCCGGCCGTCGCTCTCGTCTCCGTGGTCAAATGGGCCGACGCTACGACTGTAGAGCACCAGATACTGACATTTGTGTTCTCTGCATTGAAACGGCCCCGATGGAGCTGACCATGGATGATAAAGAGAACGGAGCTGACGGGAGAGCTAGAGACCACCTTGGAGAAGTTACAGGAAGTAGACACGTGGGACTACGTCCGCTTTTCAAAATAAGGTGTTAACAAAGGGAACTGTAGATACTAAATACATCTATGGAAATCAGACTGATGGATTATATTCACCAGAAGTATAAAACATTACATGGCCATTATAGATTAAAAAGAAAATACCACTAATCTGTGAGGGAAATGTCTTTATTCTTTGATTTCTGGGTTGCTGGATAATAAATGTAATCAATAATTCCTGCCAATGATCCTGATCTATTTGACTTCAGGACGTCTCTGACTACAGACATGCTGAAAATCAAACATTTTACTGGATTCATTTAGAGATTTCACAAAGTCAAAGCCCCTAGAAGTGTCTGATTCATCTTGTTCCCTTCATGGTCTAGAGGTCAACAAGTTAACAACAATCACAGTATGTCTCTAATCGGCCTCCAGGTATCCAGGTATGGGGATAGTATTGATCAGTAGATAGGTGAATCGTCCCAGTCCTAGTGTCCATGATGTCCCTCTCTGTCCTCCTGTCTCTCAGTGACGGCTGTTCCCAGGATGCCTTTGAGCTCTACTACAGCGAGACATACAGCGACAGTTCGTCCGTCTCGCTGCAGGACTCTCGTCGTAGTCTGTCTTCAGCCGCTGACGGAGGAGACGGTAACCCCGCCCTGCTGCTGATGCAGGACTACATGATCACTGTGAGTGGGTGTGTGCACACTGTGCACGGCGTCAGTCGCCAAGTATCACAGTAAACACAGTTTATACAGAGCAGAGGAAGGTTTTCACTCCCAGTATCCTGCTGGTTGAATCCAGTGGAGTAGTGGTCGGCGTTCTGTCACATCACGCCTGTAAACTGTATCCGTGATATGTGATGCACATTCAGAACTTTATTTAAAGGGACCGACCAGGTATAAATCCTTGCTGGTCGGTGTCTCATGGTCGCTCGTGTGTCTCCGCTGTTCAGACTCAGACTCCAACACAAACTCCAGTGAAGCAGCAAAACCTCTTGGTTGTATCTAGTGAAGCTGTTAAACAGTGTTGGCCGCGGTCGGAGGACGCGGGGGAGACCGGAGCTTTGGTCTCCAGGACCGGAGTCTCTGCTCCTCTGCTCCTCTGCCTGCCTTCACTCACACACCACGCTCCTTCTCTCTCTCTCTCTCCACCTCTCCCGTGCATGCTGCTCACTCCACACTGCAGCAGAGTTAGTTTAGCTCTGAGAATCTCTAGTGAATGTTCAGTGGACGTTTGTGCAGAAATAACTGCTGCAGCTCCTCCAGACCAACAGAGGTTTCCCGTGTCTGGTGAAGTGACGGGGCTCCGCAGAGAGAAACGTTATCGTCTCCCACCAAAACTCCGGCGTCTCCCCCGTTCCCTCCGGCCGCGGTCAGGAGGCTGAGGCGGGAAAAGCCAACACTAAGATCAGCATTGATTCATGGAGAGACCTTCGTCTGGTCAGCTAACATTACTGTTAGTGACGTGTGTCTCCTCACTGTGTTGAGCGATGCTCCTTCATGTCTATGTAGAGCGAGCACAAGCGCCAGCAACAGGACGCTGACTTTAGTTGACTTAACGGACACAGGTGAAGCTGTTAACAAGACATTTAGGATTCTTACACAGAGTCCTTCTTAAGGTTAAGTAGAGGTCACGGAGCAATGAGTTCCTCTAACAGACACCGTCTGACGCCTCGGTACATTACAGTCATTTACTTTACAATTTAGTTATTTTATTTTTGTCTACATGTTTGTCTCTCTTTGTGTGTGTGTGTGTGTGTGTGTATGTGTGTGTGTGTGTGTGTGCGTGCGTGTGTGTGCGTGTGTGTGTGTGTGTGTGCGTGTAGCTGCGTAACAAGCTCAGTCCAGTGGAGTTGCAGCACTTCGCCGTGTTGCTGAGAGAATACAGACTGGGATCAAACATCCACTCTTTCTGCTCCGAGCTGCTGCAGCTGTACGGAGACGAGCGCAAGTTCCTGCTGATGGGTGAGACACACACACACACACACACACACACACACTCACACACTCACACTCACACACACACACACACACACACACACACACACACACTCACACACTCACACACACACACACGCACACACACACACACACACACTCACACACTCACACTCACACACACACACACGCACACACATGCACACACACACTCACACTCACACACACACACACTCACACACACACACATGCACACACGCACACGCACACGCACACTCACGCACACACACACACTCACACGCACACACACACACACACACGCACACTCACGCACACACACTCACACACACGCACACTCACACACACACACACACACACACACACACACACACATCAACTGGTACGACTGATGAGGGTCACATAGTTGATGCAGGTAGCTGGATGCAGCATGATAAGCAAAGTGACGACACACGTTAACAACTTAACATGCTAACACGCCAACACGCCAACACGCCATCACATCATCACGTCATCACGTCAACACGTCAACACGCCATCACGTCATCACGTCAACACGCCAACACGCCAACACGCCATCAAGCAAACACGCCAACACGCCAACACGCCCACACGCCCACACGCCAACACGCCAACACGCCAACACGCCAACACGCCATCACGCCAACACGCCAACACGCCCACACGCCCACACGCCAACACGCCAACACGCCAACACGCCAACACGCCATCACGCCAACACGCCAACACGCCAACACGCCAACACGCCCACACGCCCACACGCCCACACGCCCACACGCCAACACGCCAACACGCCAACACGCCATCACGCCATCACGCCAACACGCCAACACGTCCACACGTCAACACGCCAACACGCCAACACGCCAACACGCCAACACGCCCACACGTCATCACGTCATCACGTCAACACGTCAACACGTCATCACGTCATCACGTCAACACGCCAACACGCCCACACGCCCACACGCCCACACGCCAACACGCCAACACGCCAACACGCCATCACGCCAACACGCCAACACGCCAACACGCCATCACGCCAACACGCCAACACGCCCACACGTCAACACGTCAACACGCCCACACGCCCACACGCCCACACGCCAACACGCCAACACGCAAACACGTCCACACGTCAACACGTCAACACGCCAACACGCCAACACGCCAACACGTCCACACGCCAACACGCCAACACGCCAACACGTCAACACGCCAACACGCCAACACGTCCACACGTCAACACGTCAACACGCCAACACGCCAACACGCCAACACGCCAACACGTCAACATGTCAACACAACTCCTTGAATAATTCATAAAAGTCTCGACCAAAATGGAGTGTTTTATTGTTGTCGATATTATTATAATTATATATAATTAGGATTCATTAAATAAACTACAGATATCCTATTAATATGTTTTTGTGTCTTTCAATGAACTCAGTAGAAGTTAGAGACGGTCAGGTGGTAGGTTAGATCAGAGGACATTAGAGTACTGAGTACTGAGACAACTAGATGAGGTTCAGCATCCGATCAGAAGCAGTAAAGTGCAGAGTAATATACAGAATGTAAAGCATCAAATACAGAATACATCAAATACAGAATACATCAGATGTGGAGTAAACTGATGACTAGATATGAGCTGTATCAGCAGTGTGTCTGAATATGATCCAATCTGATAATGAGAATGATGAGATCTTTCCACCCTTCATGTATTAATATGTTTTCTTCCTCGTAGTGATGAAGAGGGTTCAACCCAAACCCAACCAAAACCCAATCTTCTGCTGAACAGCAGAAGATGTTAATAAATGATTAGAACTAGCTGATCGTTCTTGTCTTCCAGGCATGCGTCCCTTCGTCCCCGACAAGGACGTCGGGGTGTTTGAGAGTTTCCTGGAGAGCATCGGGATCCGAGAGGGCGGCATTCTGACCGACAGCTTCGGACGCATCAAACGCAGCATGAGCAGCACGTCGGCGACGGCCATGAGAGGGTACGCAGGTCTGAGACATTTAGCAGGACATCAGAGAGACGAGGAGACATTTAGCAGGACATCAGAGAGACGAGGAGACATTTAGCAGGACATCAGACAGACAAGGAGACATTTAGCAGGACATCAGACAGACAAGGAGACATTTAGCAGGACATCAGACAGACAAGGAGACATTTAGCAGGACATCAGACAGACAAGGAGACATTTAGTAGGACATCAGACAGACAAGGAGACATTTAGCAGGACATCAGAGAGACAAGGAGACATTTAGCAGGACATCAGAGAGACAAGGAGACATTTAGCAGGACATCAGAGAGACGAGGAGACATTTAGCAGGACATCAGAGAGACAAGGAGACATTTAGCAGGACATCAGACAGACAAGGAGACATTTAGGAGGACATCAGACAGACGAGGAGACATTTAGCAGGACATCAGAGAGACAAGGAGACATTTAGCAGGACATCAGAGAGACGAGGAGACATTTAGCAGGACATCAGAGAGACGAGGAGACATTTAGCAGGACATCAGAGAGACGAGGAGACATTTAGCAGGACATCAGAGAGACGAGGAGACATTTAGCAGGACATCAGAGAGACGAGGAGACATTTAGCAGGACATCAGAGAGACGAGGAGACATTTAGCAGGACATCAGAGAGACGAGGAGACATTTAGCAGGACATCAGAGAGACAAGGAGACATTTAGCAGGACATCAGAGAGACGAGGAGACATTTAGCAGGACATCAGACAGACAAGGAGACATTTAGCAGGATATCAGACAGACAAGGAGACATTTAGCAGGACATCAGAGAGACAAGGAGACATTTAGCAGGACATCAGAGAGACGAGATTTAGATGATGTCTCTGTCTTCCCAGCAGGTACGATAACGGCTCTCTGGCTTCAGGATCTCAGGAATTCAACCGACGCATCACCGACATCACCCACGACATCCAGGCACTCGGCTTCCAGGACACTCACGGAGACATCGAGGAGGAAGACTACTACCTCTGATGGAGGGATGAAGAGACACAGAGACAGAGAGACACAGAGAGAGAGACACAGAGAGAGAGACCGACAGAGAGACAGAGAGACGTTCTCTCCATTGATAGACGATAAACTGTAAATATAAATCATCTGACTTAATGTTGGTGTGTAAAATGCACTCTGTGCTCTATTATTATTATTATTATTATTATTTTATTATTATAATAATAATAATGATAATAATAATAATAATGTTTTTAATGTTTTTAATGCTACAGGAGTTGCAAAACTAAAACTATTATTAAACAGATTATGTTTATTACTATCCAGTCTGATGTTCTCTGTGAGACTGTAACACCTGATAGTGACCACCAGGTGGCAGCTGGGCCTCCAGAGAGAGAGAGAGAGATGGATAGATCTCTCCCCCTCTCCCTCTTCCTCTCCCTCTCCCTCTCTCTCTTTCTCTCTCTGATACTGCATCGACCTGTTATCCTGGTGGCAGCATCATGACCTTCCCATGATGCACTGCTTCTCTGCCCGCGGTGCTGACCATCAGACAGCGTTAGAGTCACGTTTAACATTTATTAACAGCAGCAGAGCAACACATCACTGTGATTCAATATTACCACTAAATCTGTTTGAACAATCATCTCACAGCGTCCTGAGCTGGGAGGTAATGAAGCGCTCTCTCCTCCATGTTCAGGCTCACTCGTGACCTGCTTCTAAAGGTCAAAGGTCACGATTACAGTTCATATGATAGAATTGAAAATGATTCCAGGAAACTCCGCTGTGAGATGAACTCTGATCAGATTACAGCTCTGGAACCTCTGCACTCATCCATGTGGAGGCATTTACTATCATCATCATCATCATCATCATCATCGCCATCCCACACCCGGGTGACGTGTCCAGAGTGACCCCCCCCGCCCAGCATCATCACTATCAGATAATAGAACAGACGGATAAAACACGACTTCATGACACTGAATTACATTCCAGTGAGATCAAACTGAATTACATGACGTCACTTTCTGGATTTCCATCCTGCTGTTGTTCCAGCTGGAAGAGCAGCTGTGGTTCCTATAGGATTATAGTTAGCATGCTAACAGTCACAGTGTGTCCTATAGGGATTATAGTTAGCATGCTAACAGTCACATTGTGTCCTATAGGGTTATAGGTAGCATGCTAACAGTCACAGTGTGTCCTATAGGGTTATAGGTAGCATGCTAACAGTCACAGTGTGTCCTATAGGGTTATAGGTAGCATGCTAACAGTCACAGTGTGTCCTATAGGGATTATAGTTAGCAGGCTAACAGTCAGCTCAGTGTCCTATAGGGATTATAGTTAGCAGGCTAACAGTCAGCTCAGTGTGTCCTATAGGGATTATAGTTAGCAGGCTAACAGTCAGCTCAGTGTCCTATAGGGATTATAGTTAGCAGGCTAACAGTCAGCTCAGTGTGTCCTATAGGGATTATAGTTAGCAGGCTAACAGTCAGCTCAGTGTGTCCTATAGGGATTATAGTTAGCAGGCTAACAGTCAGCTCAGTGTCCTATAGGGATTATAGTTAGCAGGCTAACAGTCAGCTCAGTGTGTCCTATAGGGATTATAGTTAGCAGGCTAACAGTCAGCTCAGTGTGTCCTATAGGGATTATAGTTAGCAGGCTAACAGTCAGCTCAGTGTGTCCTATAGGGATTATAGTTAGCAGGCTAACAGTCAGCTCAGTGTCCTATAGGGATTATAGTTAGCAGGCTAACAGTCAGCTCAGTGTGTCCTATAGGGATTATAGTTAGCAGGCTAACAGTCAGCTCAGTGTGTCCTATAGGGATTATAGTTAGCAGGCTAACAGTCAGCTCAGTGTCCTATAGGGATTATAGTTAGCAGGCTAACAGTCAGCTCAGTGTGTCCTATAGGGATTATAGTTAGCAGGCTAACAGTCAGCTCAGTGTGTCCTATAGGGATTATAGTTAGCAGGCTAACAGTCAGCTCAGTGTGTCCTATAGGGATTATAGTTAGCAGGCTAACAGTCAGCTCAGTGTGTCCTATAGGGATTATAGTTAGCAGGCTAACAGTCAGCTCAGTGTCCTATAGGGATTATAGTTAGCAGGCTAACAGTCAGCTCAGTGTGTCCTATAGGGATTATAGTTAGCAGGCTAACAGTCAGCTCAGTGTGTCCTATAGGGATTATAGTTAGCAGGCTAACAGTCAGCTCAGTGTGTCCTATAGGGATTATAGTTAGCAGGCTAACAGTCAGCTCAGTGTGTCCTATAGGGATTATAGTTAGCAGGCTAACAGTCAGCTCAGTGTCCTATAGGGATTATAGTTAGCAGGCTAACAGTCAGCTCAGTGTCCTATAGGGATTATAGTTAGCAGGCTAACAGTCAGCTCAGTGTGTCCTATAGGGATTATAGTTAGCAGGCTAACAGTCAGCTCAGTGTGTCCTATAGGGATTATAGTTAGCAGGCTAACAGTCAGCTCAGTGTGTCCTATAGGGATTATAGTTAGCAGGCTAACAGTCAGCTCAGTGTGTCCTATAGGGATTATAGTTAGCAGGCTAACAGTCAGCTCAGTGTGTCCTATAGGGATTATAGTTAGCAGGCTAACAGTCAGCTCAGTGTGTCCTATAGGGATTATAGTTAGCAGGCTAACAGTCAGCTCAGTGTGTCCTATAGGGATTATAGTTAGCAGGCTAACAGTCGGTGTCTCTGCAGGATCAGTTCAGAGAAAATCCACTGAGGTTTCATAACAAAGGTCCAACAGCCAATCAGAGCTGCTGTCAGCAGAGCCGCAGTGACAGCTCAGTTCATGCATCAGCAGCCCTGATAGAGCAGAGATGTACAGTACAGAGGGATTACACACACTCTGCAGGAAACAGTAACAGACAAGGAATAAAATAATAAATCAGCTTCAAACCATATGTTATAGCTTTAGTTGCATAATAATAGGACAGGGGTTATTTATTTATTTTATTGTTTATCCAACAGGAACAAATGGTGGTTAAAGCTTGATTTAATCGTCCGTTCCTGGCCGTTTGTTTTCATTGACACAGACTACTTACTGTATTATACTGTATACTGTACTGTATTATTATTACCGGTCTGTCAGTTTAGTCTACCTGAAGGTTATTGTGCATCGAACTGAGCTTTTTACATTCACATTTCAACAGCAATTAAAATTAGACTGGGAAAAGTCCATACTATAGTCTACAGTACTGTATACAGAGAAACAGGATGTGCACATTTGTGTTTACAGTAACTGATATGTGTAGCGATGTGTTACAGGTACTGTAAACACATAATTCACATTTGAGCTTTCATGTAAAGTCATATTCAGTGAGCAAACATTTTGCACATTTTTAAAAAAGTTGTTGTAGTTCAGTAAAAATCAACTAATTGTACGTATGTATGTCTGGTAGATTTTGTCGCATAAGAATGCATGCTCACGGGGAATCTCTAAAGTATAGAGACCATGCAGTCTAGACCTGCTCTAAGTGTCTAGAGATAACTTCTGTAATGATTTGATGCTATATAAAAAATGCATTTAATTGAATTTTAATAATTGAATAGATAACTTTGCATGTGACAGCTCAAATGATGAAAGAGTGTTTAGAAGTTGTGAAGAGGACGACAGTTTCGTTGAGAATCAACTCATCAGTTTTAATCAATAAGACGTGTGCACGTGGTTATTGTGCAAATAACAAACATGTTACTATTTGCACACATGTACCAACACACGTACAATTTGCTTGATTGAATGAGAAATTCTAATCTGTTGTGAACAACAAACTAATTGTTCAGAGATTTGAACTCATAAAATGTATTCTCATCTGATGAGAATTGAGCCAAAATGAACGAGAGAAGCTGTAAAATGTTTTAAAATACGACTCTCTGATACAAAGCTGTAAGAAATACCTCCCAGCTTCCATCATGTGTTAGATTGTTTTCAGCTTTTATTGCTTTAAGATAAACAACAATACTAATCAGAGTAATGGTGAAGAGGCCTCAATACGGTATTTAAATTCTCTGTTAATAATAATAAACATAATAGCAGTATTTAGTAGTTATGCTACATTCTATTGTTTATAGTTTTGTGGTCACTATGTTTACATTCCTGGAAGAGGAAGTAGAGTATACAGCGTGGTGATACTCTACGTCATCACGTATTCCCGTCTGGACCAATCAGAGCGGAGGAGCATAGAGCAGTCCCGCGCCCGCTAAAAGGGATTTGACAGTTGTCTCGAGCTGCTCGTCCGGAGAGGACACGGAGACAGAGAGGAGACACAGAGGACAGGACGGAGACACGGAGACAGACAGGAGACACAGAGGACAGGACGGAGACACGGAGACAGACAGGAGACACAGAGGACAGGACGGAGACACGGAGAGGACAGGACAGGACGGAGAGAGAGGACAGAGAGACGGAGAGGACAGGACGGAGACCATGGCCGCGGCGGTGACGGCGGTCAGCGGTAAGAAGCCGTTCTGTCCCCGGGTCTCCGGTCCTCGGAGCCGGGAGGTTTCCCGCCGGAGAGCCGCTGCTCTGCTGTTCCTCAGCAACATCTCTCTGGACGGAAGACCCGCTGGACCCGCAGAGACACAGAGACCCGAGACCGGCTCAGAGCTACCGGGGACCAACGGAGGCTACGGGACCTTCACCTGCACCGGGAACCAGACCCAGACCCTGTCCCTGGTACCAGCACCGAGGACCGGACCGGGGCTCCTCAGCATCCCCCCCATCCTGGTCCTGCCGTCGGACCCGTCGGACCCGTCCTCCACCGAGCTGCTGCTGGAGGACACAGCCCGCAGAGCCTCGTCTCCTCTACCGGGGATCAGGACCCTGCTGTCCCTGTCCCCGTCCCCATCCCGGTCCAGCCTGCTGTCCCCGTCCCCGTCCCGGTCCCCGTCCACCGCCAGCCTGCTGCCGTCCCCGCTGGGACCAAGGAAGTCATCCACGCTGCTGTCTGTCCAGAGCTGCAACTCGGTGTCCTCAGAGCCGAGACAAAGGTGAGACACATGCTGAGTTCCTGTCCTTCTACTGGGGGGGACGTTCCTTCTACTGGGGGGCCAGGAGGACGGTCCTTCTACCGGGGGGACGGTCCTCCTACCGGTGGACGGTCCTCCTACCGGGGGAGGACCTTCTACCGGGGGGGCGGTCCTTCTACTGGTGGGCGGTCCTTCTACCGGTGGACGGTCCTTCTACCAGGGGACGGTCCTTCTACTGGTGGACGGTCCTTCTACCGGTGGACGGTCCTTCTACCGGAGGGGACGGTCCTTCCACCGGTGGGACTGTCCTTCTACCGGTGGACGGTCCTTCTACCGGTGGACGGTCCTTCTACCGGGGGGGCGGTCCTTCTACCCGGGGGACGGTCCTTCTACTGGTGGACGGTCCTTCTACCGGTGGACGGTCCTTCTACCAGGGGACGGTCCTTCTACCGGTGGACGGTCCTTCTACCGGTGGACGGTCTTTCTACCGTGGGACGGTCCTTCTACCGGTGGACGGTCCTTCTACCGGGGGGGACGGTCCTTCCACCGGTGGGACTGTCCTTCTACCGGTGGACGGTCCTTCTAACGCGGGACGGTCCTTCTAACGCGGGACGGTCCTTCTACCGGTGGACGGTCCTTCTACCGGTGGACGGTCTTTCCACCGGTGGACGGTCTTTCTACCGGTGGACGGTCCTTCTACCGGTGGACGGTCTTTCCACCGGTGGACGGTCTTTCTACCGCGGGACGGTCCTTCTACCGGTGGACGGTCTTTCTACCGGTGGACGGTCCTTCTACCGGGGGGGACGGTCCTTCCACCGGTGGGACTGTCCTTCTACCGGTGGACGGTCCTTCTAACGCGGGACGGTCCTTCTACCTGTGGACGGTCCTTCTACCCGGGGGACGGTCCTTCTACTGGTGGACGGTCTTTCTACCGGTGGACGGTCCTTCTACCGGTGGACGGTCCTTCTACCGGTGGACGGTCTTTCCACCGGTGGACGGTCTTTCTACCGCGGGACGGTCCTTCTACCGGTGGACAGTCCTTCTACCGGTGGACGGTCTTTCCACCGGTGGACGGTCTTTCTACCGCGGGACGGTCCTTCTACCGGTGGACGGTCTTTCTACCGGTGGACGGTCCTTCTACCGGGGGGGCGGTCCTTCTACTGGTGGGCGGTCTTTCTACCGCGGGACGGTCCTTCTACCGGTGGGCGGTCTTTCTACCGCGGGACGGTCCTTCTACTGGTGGACGGTCCTTCTACCGGGGGGGCGGTCCTTCTACCGGTGGACGGTCCTTCTACCGGCGAACGGTCCTTCTACCGGGGGGACGGTCCTTCTACCGGTGGACAGTCCTTCTACCGGTGGACGGTCTTTCCACCGGTGGACGGTCTTTCTACCGCGGGACGGTCCTTCTACCGGTGGACGGTCTTTCTACCGGTGGACGGTCCTTCTACCGGGGGGGCGGTCCTTCTACTGGTGGGCGGTCTTTCTACCGCGGGACGGTCCTTCTACCGGGGGGGCGGTCCTTCTACTGGTGGGCGGTCTTTCTACCGCGGGACGGTCCTTCTACCGGTGGGCGGTCTTTCTACCGCGGGACGGTCCTTCTACTGGTGGACGGTCCTTCTACCGGGGGGGCGGTCCTTCTACCCAGGGGACAGTCCTTCTACCGGTGGACGGTCCTTCTACCGGCGAACGGTCCTTCTACCGGGGGGACGGTCCTTCTACCGGGGGACGTTCCTTCTACCGGGGGGACGGCTCCACCGCCAGGTTACCTCCACACCATAACGTTTCCTGTCCGTGACAGAGTTAGCGTGCAGCTTTAGCTCTGCTCTGTGTAGCTCTGCTTTTCCTGTCAATGTGTGAAACCCAAAGTGTTTCCATCCTTTACTGGATGTGTAGTGTTTACCATGTGTAGTGTTTACGACCTGCACCCTCCCATGTTAACATGGGAGGGTGCAGGTCGTATCCACGACGACCCTCCAACACTTTAGACTCTCTGAGGTTTGTTTTGGTTGACGGATACGGAACGGATATGACGTCATGTTACTCAGACTACCACAATAAAAGCGGTAACTTCCTTCTACCTCCACAGAGACTCAGATGAAGCAGATAGATCCATTCTGGTGTTAAAACGTTTGTTTAGAAATCATAAAATGAAACATCATGGTATATATGTGAATGGATTTTGGTGCCCACCCCGACTACTGTATATATAACTAGAAGAAAATGAAAATCAGCTTTTGTAAAAGATGTTGTCCTCACTAAATTAGAGAGTAAGTGATAAACCTCCATGTTTACAGACTAAACTGTCCACAACACAGAAACTTACTTATTCTGATCAGATGTTGTCTCATTTAAAATCATGATTTTATTGATTTTATTGTGTATTCAGCTAACAATTACTTGATTATTCCTTTAGTCTTTAAAATGTCAGAAAGTAATAAAATCTCCGGTTGCTTGTCCGACCTACCGATCAAACCCCAACGATCAGATCAGTTTATAGCTGTATATGTTTGGTATTGTTAACTTAATAATCCTTTAAGTCTTTTATTTAAAGTATTTAAAGTTGGCAGATCCTTTTAGTTTTCTTTTCTTACTTTTTGATCAAATATTTTTGAGAACTTTGGCATATTTTGTTGTTGTAATTTTGTTTATGATAATGTGTTTATACTCATCAAAATATGGTATTGAAAAGTATTGTTTGGGTATCTGTACCCATACTTTAGAGGACGCTCATACCTATGGACTATGGTCATTTCAGGCACATTGTTTCACTGTAATACTGATACAGATAATACATTTAATACAGATAATGTGCATTTTGTGCTGTTTTTCTAGAGCTCTAAACTAACAAGCATCTGTGAGTCTGAGTTGATCTGATCCTGTAATATCAAACAGCATCAGTGTTTATTAGAGAGTCGGACAGAACAGTTTATCTGACAGTCTGAATGAGACAACCCTCCACCTCCCCCCTCTAAAAGCACAAACATATCTATCTCTTATAAATACATCATATAATGCAAGAATACCAATCATATGTTTATTGTCAGCCTTGTTAATAACTGTGAGCTCGGTCTCATAGTGTCACAGGAAACATCATGTTAAAAGTAGTGGTCTGCTGGAGGAGCTGAGAGGAAGTGAACCTGAGGACGGTTAAAACCGCTAACAGATGACATGAAGTGGAGCCGTGTTCAGCGGCACAGTAACCCAGAAATATTTACTACAGTAACTCAGGATTAGTCTGGATTCTCTCTCCAGAGAGACGGCGAGAGACGGAGAGAGAGATGGAGAGAGAGACGGAGAGAGACAGATCTGAGTTGGCTGAGAACAGAAAGATAAATCAAGAAGAGAGATGAATTCATAATAACTGTTAGGGGTGGGAAACAAAATCCATTTTTTAGATGTTTTACTGCCAGAATGGATATATCTGTGTACATATTTATGTCCTCTGCATTGAAACGGCCCCGATGGAGCTGACCATGGATGGATAAAGAGAACGGAGCTGACGGGAGAGCTAGAGACCACCTTGGAGAAGTTACAGGAAGTAGACACGTGGGACTACGTCCGCTTTTCAAAATAAGGTGTTAACAAAGGGAACTGTAGATACTAAATACATCTATGGAAATCAGATTGATGGATTATATTCACCAGAAGTATAAAACATTACATGTCCCTTATAAATTAAAAAGAAAATCCCACTAATCTGTGAGGGAAATGTCTTTATTCTTTGATTTCTGGGTTGCTGGATAATAAATGTAATCAATAATTCCTGACAATGATGCTGATAGAAAAATAGTTAGTAAACTTGTGTTTGGTGGATTATTTCTCTGTTGTTCCAATGCTAATGGTCATTGTATTTTACATGGTTGGAAAGCCTGTTTATTTACCTTCACAATGATGTCCAACTTGTAAGGATCATGCATTTGTGCGATGAGCAGCACAGCTGATTATGTGGGGAGCGCCCAAGAAAAATGTTCCAAAATGCTCTGCTGATGGTAAACAGTGTATTCTCCTGTTGGTATTGACTCTTGTTTTGAGTTGTTTGGTGGATTGAATGATTGAACTCTCTATCAGTAACAAGGAACAAACAAGACATATTGGCTATTTTACACTTTATTCATTTAATCCACCGTCAGGAGCCTCAGTAGCGGTGGAAGATCCATACGCAGCCACAACAGCCTGGCACCTCCTCCTCATGCTGGTCACCAACCTGGTCACATGTTGCTGTGGGATGGCGTTCCATTCCTCAACCAGGATTGGTTGCAGGTCAGCCAGCGTGGTTGTGTTGGTCACTCTAACACGTACAGCACGCCCAAGCTGATCCTACAAGTGTTGAATTGGGTTGAGGTGTGGACTCTTGGCAGGCCGTTCCATTCTCTCTGCTCCCACATTGTGGAGGTAGTCTGTGATAACCCTGGCTCTGTGGGGGGGGGCGTTGTTTCTTGGAGGATGAAGTTAGGTCCCAGATTGTGGAGATATGGGATCACCACTGGCTGCAGAGACTCATCCCGATATCTCCCTGCATTGAGATGGCCTTCAGTGATGACGAGCCTTGTTTTACCAGTGACATCATTGAGGGAACACACAACCACGCTGGCTGACCTGCAACCAATCCTGGTTGAGGAATGGAACGCCATCCCATAGCAACGTGTGACCAGCAAAATGCGGAATATCGGCCGATAATATCGGCCAGGCCGATAATCGGTCGATCCATAGTGTATTGTCCAAAGCCCACCTTAATTATAAGTGACTGACGGAGACAACCCTTTTTAAACTGGTCCAGTATTAATGGAGAACGCTGTAACCAGCTGTAATGTGATCATCTGGTTCAACCCCGTACCGTCAGTTTACGTCCACTAACAGTGTTGTCACTGACGGACGCAGACTGTTCTTATCAGAGTATGACCACATCATGGAACGGGGAACTACAGAGAAATAAGACCTTGTTCTGACCTTTCACTTCCTGTTTGTCATCGTGTCATGTGACCTGTTGACAGAAGACGGCGGTGTGATAACATGAGTGAGAGAAGAGAGAGGAGTGAGAGAGGAGAGGAGAGGAGAGAATAGTGAGAGAGGAGTGAGAGAGAGGAGAGAAGCGAGAAGAGAGGAGTGGGAGAGGAGGAGAGAATAGTGAGAGAGGAGTGAGAGAGGAGAAGAGAGGAGAGAATAGTGAGAGAGAGGAGAGAAGAGAGGAGAGGAGAGAATAGTGAGAGAGGAGAAGAGAGGAGAGAATAGTGAGAGAGGAGTGAGAGAAGAGAGGAGTGGGAGAGGAGAGGAGAGAATAGTGAGAGAGGAGAAGAGAGGAGTGAGAGAGAGGAGAGAGTAGTGCTGGTGTTGTCAGAGTTTGTTGTGTTGGAGGACAGAAAGAGTAGCTCAGTGTTATCTAACAGATTTACTACAGTATGTCAGGGCTGAATATTTAGATGATTTCCACGATGTGGACGAGACGCAACATTTCACATCGAGGCTTCTCTGAGCGAGACGCACAACAACAAACAGACCGGATCAGGAGAAAGGTCAGAACAAGGTTCTATTCCTCTGTAAGGTCCGTTCCATGATGTGGTCAGACTGATAAGAACCGTCTGAGTCTGTCCGTTAGTATAACTGGACCAGTTTCAGGTGGGGATGCACCGATACCAGTATCAGGTATCGGGTCCAATACTGTGCTCATGTACTCGTACGATGGTGCGCCCGACCCCGCTGGGCCGGGATCCCACCTCAGGTGGCGCGCGCCGGCCCTCACTTTCATTGCACCACGGGGTTTTGCTGTCACCCTCTGACTCGCGAGTGCGTTAGACTCCTTGGTCCGTGTTTCAAGACGGGTCGGGTGGGTTGCCGACATCGCCGCAGACCCCTGGCGCCTTTTACGTGGTCCGAACCCGGATCTGGCGGCACAACGCGGTTCGGGCGCACCGCAGTCGCAACCGCACCTAGAGCTGGTGGCGGCGCACCGCCTTGTATACAGGACTCCCCAGCCTGCCGTGTGTCGCTCACACCCTCCAGCTGGCTGTTAACGAGGGTCTTTTGGCACAGAGATGTACTCGTATCGGTACTCAGTATCGGAGAGTACCCAAATGTAAGTACTTGTACTCGGTCTGAAATAAAGTGGTATCGGTGCCTCCCTAGTTTCAGGAAGAGTTGTCCCCGTTAGACACTGAGACACAAACACATGAGGAAAAAGGCTCCGGGTTGAAATATACCAGAGTTGCCCTTTAAGCGTCCTCATGTGGCCGTGGTTCAGACTCTGATGGATGGATGAGCTTTGTCACTGTGTTGGCAGCGTGTCAGACCCGGAGAATGTCACCACCACCCCCCGCTGTGATAATGACTGCTTAACCTATTTACACCTAACAAGAGGCTGAAGTGACCAGCAGATAACAGCTCATCAGTCAGACTACAGCTCCTGCTCTGTCACTTCATCCACTCTATTATAATAATAACAGGATAACACTCACTGTGTTATTATATCTCACTGTGTTTCAGGCCCACATGGTTGTTGTCAGTGTTACTGATGAGTCTAATTCACACTTAGTGACAAGAAGACTGCTATGTGAGGTTTAAAAAAAAGTCTTCATTTGCAAAGTGCTGCTTATTATTATTGATTATTACAAGGCTGTATTGAATACTAGATTCTGATTGGTCAATCACGGCATTCTGCGGTCTGTAATTTCTGTATAGCAGACCGTCGCTTCGTATAACACACCGTTGCTACGTATAACAGACCGTCGCTTCGTATAACAGACCGTCGCTACATATAACAGACCGTCGCTACATATAGCAGACCGTCGCTTCGTATAACAGACCGTCGCTACATATAGCAGACCGTCGCTACGTATAACAGACCGTCGCTACATATAACAGACCGTCGCTACATATAGCAGACCGTCGCTTCGTATAACAGACCGTCGCTACATATAGCAGACCGTTGCTACGTATAACAGACCGTCGCTTCGTATAACAGACCGTCGCTACATATAACAGACCGTCGCTACATATAGCAGACCGTCGCTTCGTATAACAGACCGTCGCTACATATAACAGACCGTCGCTTCGTATAACAGACCGTCGCTACGTATAACAGACCGTTGCTTTGTATAACAGACCGTTGCTTTGTATAACAGACCGTTGCTATGTATAACACACCGTTGCTTTGTATAACAGACCGTCGCTACGTATAACAGACCGTTGCTTTGTATAACAGACCGTTGCTTTGTATAACACACCGTCGCTACGTATAACAGACCGTTGCTTTGTATAACACACCGTCGCTACGTATAGCAGACCGTCGCTACGTATAAAAGTCCGTTGCTACGTATAACAGACTCATGTACTGATGTCTCTGAGTTATAGCTGTACTGATGTAGAACTCTAGTCTAGTTAAAGGGAGAGCTCTGGCTGAAGGGGCTGCTGTTGAGTTTCCTGTGCTGACGGTTGGTCGGACTGAAGCGGTTTAATGTTAACCAGAGCGGCCGTCTCTCGTCACCTACACACTTCCTGGTGTGATGAATTAGACCGCCGTCAGATCCGATCATCAGTCACGCTCTGTTTAGCCTCGCTGTCTGTAGCTCGGCGTGTGAAGTTCTGCCAGCCGGCTAACCAACCAGCCAACAGGAACTCACTCTGAGACTCTGAGACTAGATTCATTTATTTCTACAGCCAGTAAATAGAAACACACAGATATATACAGATATATACAGTACACAAGTAGTTCACTAAATCTTTATGTGAGCACTCCGGACTTTAACTTTAACTTTGTAAAATCTCTAAATGAATCCAGTAAAAGGTTTGATTTACAGCATGTATGTAGTCAGAGATGTCCTGAAGTCAAATAGATCAGGATCATTGTCAGGAAATTATTGATTACATTTATTATCCAGCAACCCAGAAATCAAAGAATAAAGACATTTCCCTCACAGATTAGTGGTATTTTCTTTTTAATTTATAAGGGACATGTAATGTTTTATACTTCTGGTGAATATAATCCATCAGTCTGATTTCCATAGATGTATTTAGTATCTACAGTTCTCTTTGTTAACACCTTATTTGTTATTTATCCATCCATGGTCAGCTCCATCGGGGCCGTTTCAATGCAGAGAACATCAATGTCAGTATCTGGGTGCTCTACAGTCGCAGCGTCGGACCATTTGACCACAGAGACGAGAGCGACGGCCGGCTCCACCGCAACGTTACCACCATACCATAACGTTACCTCCATACCATAACGTTACCACCATACCATAACGTTACCTGTCGGTGACAGAGTTAGCATGCAGCTTTAGCTCTGCTCTGTCTAGCTCTGCTTTTCCTGTCAATGTGTGAAACCCAAAGTGTTTCCATCCTTTACTGGATGTGTAGTGTTTACCACGCTGGATTTAACATGGGAGGGTGCAGGTCGTATCCACGCCGACCCTCCAACGTTTTAGACTCTCTGAGGTTTGTTTTGGTTGACAGATACGGAACGGATATGACGTCACGTTACTCAGACTACCACAATAAAAGCGGTAACTTCCTTCTACCTCCACAGAGACTCAGATGAAGCAGATATATCCATTCTGGCATTAAAACGTCTATTTCGAAATCATAAAAAAAAAATCTCGATACATAGATGAATCCATTTATTTTCCCACCCCTAATAAAACACTTTAATTAAATAAGCCGTGTTGTAATTAAAAGAGCGCAGGCTAACTTCAACTGATCATGAGATGAAGTGCATCCAGATCTCTGTATGGGTGTTTAGTAGCTGATTATTAGCTGTGTGAAGGTAAACCTGCAGTAATATCAGGTAGGACTGAAGGTACCAGTGTATCAGTGTAGGTTAACCTGTGACTGACCCAGCAGGGAACACACTAAGACTCTGCTGACCTACCTGTCAGTCAGGTGAGGACCTGACCTCTCCCCTACAGAGGTCATGTGTTCCCCAGCTGACATCATGGAGTCAATGACGTCGTAGACTGATGTAATGAGGGTTGTTCCTGGTTTAAATTAGGATTAGGCGTTTCCCCCGATGACATCAGGCCCTAAAGACTCTCATTATAAAGATTCATGAAAGAGTCTCAGAGGTTCCTGTTCAGCCCGGAGGAGATGAAGCGTAGGAGTAGTTACTGTCTGTTAAACCTGAGGAGGAGGAACCAGAGCTTCTCAGTAAATATCCACCAAATGAGGAACTGAAGCTCTGAAAGTTTGTACTAACATTTATCACCAGAAATTAACAATTTTCAGGCTAAAAGAACGTTGAAATGTGTTCAGTCCCGTCCTGTGACCGTTACCACGGCTACAGTCTGTGGAACCGTGTTTCTTACTGTTATTTTGTTAAACTCCTTCACATCTATGAACACTGAGCTGCTTTGTTCCTGAAACTGTGAGCTGAACTTGTTGCCTGAAGCAGAAAACTTATCAGATTCAACAAGAAACACTGATTACACACACTCTCTCTCACACACACACACACACACCCAGATGTAATCTGACATCATCAGTGTGTGTGTTTGTCTAAACATGTCGGACTCTCCTTTGGTATCAGAGCTGAACTCTCTCAGGCTGGTTATGCTCTGTAGTTCATGTCTATATCCACCACATCAGTTGGTATGTAATCCACCTATCCGTGAAACAGGAAGTATGTAGAGCGCCGTGCGGCGTGTAGCTGTGAAGGGAGGAGGAAGGGGTGAACTCTCACCAGGAAATCGGCGTATGTTTCCCGTCTGAAACCAGAAGTCAACATTGAGTTATTTGTCAGGTGAACTTCTGTAGTTCTTTTAACCCAGACCACCATGTTTTTACTAAACTGAACTAAGTAGTTTCCTGTGAAGACAGAAGTTTATTTTGAAAATACAGTATGCATGTAACGTGTTGCCAGACATTAATAGGAGAACGCACGACAAAATGAGGAATACGTTTTCGTCAGATATCATATGAACCGTCGTCTGAGCATGCTGTACGTTAACCCTCAACCCACCAATGATTCATCTCTTTCTTTCAGTCTGTCCATCTGTCCTTCAGACCATGTCTGCACTAACGTGGATACATCACATCTGTAGTTCTGTCCGTCAGGTTGTTAAGTCTCTCTGTCCACACTGAAGCACTAAAACACTTTTCAGTCTCCTGTTAGCTGTTAAATCACAAATCATTCAGGAGGAGTGACTCACACAGATATAGCTGTGTCAGGTCTGATCTGTCCACTGTCACTCTCTGTGGGCTTGTTATAGTATAGTATAGGACAGTACAGTACGGTATAGTATAGTATAGTATAGTATAGGACAGTATAGACAGGCAGTCACACAGACCAGGTGTTGTCATGACTTAGTGTTTATGTCATCAGACTGTATAAATAATGACATGTGACGTTACTGAGGCTCATAAAGCCTCCAGCTAACAGGATAACTCTCCTCCTGAACCGCTGACCAGCAGCAGATGGATTCATTAGTAGTTCAGATTTTAAAGTCTAAGGTTAAAATCACTAATGTGCTCCGATAACATCCTGTGGTTGCTCTGCTTGTTTCTGTGACCTTCTCCAGCGGTCTTGGTCTGGTTGTTTGGTTAACACAAATCATACCAACCTGGACTAACCAGGCAAATACACAAGGGTTAATTTAATTAATTTAACCTGAACCAAACTAACCAAGGTTAGAAAGAAACTGAAATCATCAGCAGCAGATGTTGAGTTTAATTTAGTTTAGTTTAGTGTAGTGTAGTTTAGTTTAATTTAATTTAGTTTAATTTAGTTTATTTTAGTTTAGTTTAATTTAATTTAGTTTAATTTAATTGAGTTTAATTTAATTTAATTTAATTTATTTGTTTTAATTTAGTTTAGCTTTGTTGAGTTTAGTTTAATTTAGTTTAACTTAGATTAGTTTAGTTTAATTTCATTTAGTTTAATTTAATTTCGTTTAATTTAATTTCGTTTAGTTTAATTTCATTTAGTTTAATTTATTTTAGTTTAATTTAGTTTAATTTCATTTAGTTTAATTTAATTAAGTTTAGTTTAGCTTAGCTTAGTTTAGTTTAGTGTTTTCATGAAGAGAGAAATGTGAAGAAGAGGACGGGGAGGAAATAAGAAATAAAGGATTAAATCAGAAGAAGGAGTCTGTTAATCTGATGATGTAAGACACACAACTGTGCGCGTGCGTGTGCCTGTGAGCCAGAATTCCATGTAGTATAATCTGTGGAGCGTCCGTGGACTGTGGACGTTAGTCCCAACAGGACATTTAATCTCTGGTTGGTTGTTGGTCAATTTGCATTAACATGTTATTATCATGTTAACTCTGACGGCCCTAAAAGAGACACTATATTAAAATACATATTAAAATATATATTAAAGTAGTATTGGCTGTATTAACAGTTTTTGTGTGCTCAGTCTTTATCTATACAAATAAAATAATGAATGTAGAGACCGTTAGATAGAGACTGGAAGAAAGAGAGAGAGAGGAATGATGATTTATGTGAAGGAATAAAATATATATGAAGGAATAAAATATAATATATATATATATATATTTTATTCCTTCACATAAATCATCATTCCTCTCTCTCTCTTTCTTCCAGTCCACACATATATATATGTATATATATATACATATATATATCATATATATATAATATATATACAGTATATATATAATATAGCCAGAGACAGAAAACACAGCAAGTGAACAGAGAACAAAGGAAGAGGAAGTTAAAAAAGAGAGATGAGGTCATAAAGTACAGAAGAAACACGTTGTTGTTCTATTTTAAGGGTAGAGTGTGTTACAGGGTGTGACAGGGTGTGTGACAGTGTGTTACAGTGTATGTGACAGTGTGTGACAGTGTTTTACTGTGTGTGTGTGTGTCACAGTGTTTTACAGTGTGTGACAGTGTTTTACAGTGTGTGTGTGTGACACAGTGTTTTACAGTGTGTGACAGTGTTTTACAGTGTGTGTGTGTGTGACACAGTGTTTTACAGTATGTGACAGTGTTTTACAGTGTGTGACAGTGTGTGTGATAGTGTGTTACAGTGTGTTCTGGTTTATTTGAAGCTAAAACAACACCAGCTATTCTTAGTGTGACTCAGACTGAATAAAATCAGTCCATATTAACAGCTGGTTCTGGTTCTGACCCGCTCACTCACTGGTTCCTGTGTGATGTAATGGAGCTGCTGTTGGTGAAGCTCATTCTGAAACATGCAGTAGATGCTCTTTAATATTCTATTAAGTAGTATTATTAATCAGTGGTGGAAAAATTTCAGATTTATGTTTAAGTTAAAGTATAAATGTCATATAATGTAGAAAGTCCTGCACTGACCATGTTACAACAAAACCATTAAAGGTGCTGTTGCTATTATCTGAAGTCACTGCTGCTTGATGTTTTTGTTGTATTATTCATATATTCATTCTTTTATTTGTTACATAACAACAGAAATATTTTCCTTAGCTGCTCAAACAAGGTAAGCTTCAGTGTTAAAGCCGACTTTAATGTGACGGGTTTAGTTTCAGCTCGCTGGCCTTCAGTTTATCGGCACCAGGACACAAATATTTACAGAAAAGTATTATTTATTCAGAAAGTCTTCCCAAGTCTAAAAGTAGATTATCTGTCCAGCGACCAGCAGAATCATCAGCAGGATGTTTCCGTTCCCACGGGAGGGAAACTTTCCACCAGATCCCAGAGATACGGAGCAGGCTGGTTCTCATGGACATGGACCACTGGTCCCACTACTGGGATCATGAGGCTGCAGATCCACAGCTCTGCTCAAAGGCACTTCAGCAGAGACCTGTGCGTTGTCTGTAGTAACGGATCAAACGTGTGTCGACCGGTGTGGCCGTATCTGTCTTTATCTTAAACACCAGCAGCTATCATCATCATCGTCGTCATCGTCCTTCCGTTCCCACACGATGGACACATTCCACAACATTCCGGAATGCTGCGGAATGACGGTTCCCGTGGAAATGGAACGCTGGGAAGATTCCGTCATGTCACCGTGGTTACAGTAGATCTACCAAAGATAGAATCCTTATAAATAGACTATTAGGTTTAATAATAGTGAGGCAGTGACAGCTGAGGCTGTTTTGTTCTCTCACTTTCAGTCTTTATTTTTATCCAGAGGAGGCCGACTGATCAGTGTCTACCGTCTGAGACGTGGCTTGGTCTCTGTGGTGATCTGAAGGATGCTGTGCTCTGTTTCCATTAGCACATGAACTTCTAATTCTGTCTGACATATTTCCAACGATGCTGACGGTGACCCACAGAGAACCAAGATCAGTGTTACTCTGTGTGTTTACGAAACATGAGCGGGATGGTTTGCTGAGTGTTTTCAGTGCATGGTCGACTCGCCACATTGAAATGAAAAGAAAACCCTGAGACAGTTCTGTGTTCATCTGTGCTGTGTTCATCAGTGCCGCGTTCATCAGTGCCGCGTTCATCATCAGTGCCGCATTCATCATCAGTTTCGCGTTCATCAGACCGTTGCTACATATAACAGACCGTTGCTACGTGTATAACAGACCGTTGCTACGTGTATAACAGACCGTTGCTACGTGTATAACAGACCGTTGCTACGTGTATAACAGACCGTTGCTACGTATAGCAGACCGTTGCTACGTATAACAGACCATTGCTACGTATAACAGACCGTTGCTACGTATAACAGACCGTTGCTACGTATAACAGACCGTTGCTACGTATAGCGGGACCGTTGCTACGTATAACAGACCGTTGCTACGTATAGCGGGACCGTTGCTACGTATAACAGACCGTTGTTACGTATAACAGACCGTTGCTACGTATAGCGAGACCGTTGCTACGTATAACAGACCGTTGCTACGTATAACAGACCGTTGCTACGTATAGCGGGACCGCTGCGACGTATAACAGACCGTTGCTACGTATAACAGACTGTCGCTGCGTATAACAGACCGTTGCTATGTATAACAGACCGTTGCTACGTATAAAAGACTGTTGCTATGGACACAGCTCTGATGTCGGACTCTGGAGGACCGTTTTTGTGTCATATTATTGATTTCTTCAGGCAGTAGCTGTGTAATAATCAGGATAATGTTCAGCTAGCGGGTCATTGTTGTGAAATAATCCCCGACAGGGCAATGCTGCAGCCCGACGTGAAGCTGTACATGATCCCTTACATGCAACGCTTGACACTACGGCAGCATAAATATCCCACAATGCAATGCGGTAGTGACGACAACGTTCATAACGGACATTGTGGAACAGAAGGATGTTGAACGATAGATCACATGTCGGGTTCTGCTCGTAGTGCAGAGGAGGAGATAAATGTGATCGGATTGCTGTTTTGGGTGGAACGTTAAAAGACCAGCAGAGGACACAACTTCCTGTTAAAGGCTGCGAGTTAACGTGACACATCCAACTACACGCACACACACACACAAACATCTGCTTCACCACCTCGTCAGAAGGACTGACTGTAGAACATTAATATGTGTGAGGATTTAAACTCCATGTGGAGGAATCATCAGGTCAGCCATAAAAAAAACACTAACAGATGCTGTGTGTGTGTGCGTGTGCGTGTGCGTGTGCGTGTGCGTGTGCGTGTGCGTGTGTGTGTGTCTGTGTGTCTGTGTGTCTGTGTGTCTGTGTGTGTGTGAGAGAGGGCTGAAGGGCTGATATTTGATGTAACAGCTGTGATGTCACTGAGTTGAGCGTCTTGGCTGCATCCACGTCGAGGTCGTTGTTTTAATCCACAAATTCAACACACACACACACACACACACACATGATCACATGATGACGACGATCCACCTCCATTTCCTGATTCTATACTATCACCATACTCTGGTGCTGATTCGGTACTATCACCATACTGTGGTGCTGATTCTATACTATCACCATACTCTGGAGCTGATTCTATATTTCTAGTGATTGTTGTTAACTTGTTGACCTCTAGACCATGAAGGGAACCAGATGAATCATCCACTTCTAGAGACTTTGACTTTGTAAAATCTCTAAATGAATCCAGTAAAATGTTTGATTTTCAGCATGTATGTAGTCAGAGATGTCCTGAAGTCAAATAGATCAGGATCATTGTCAGGAATTATTGATTACATTTATTATCCAGCAACCCAGAAATCAAAGAATAAAGACATTTCCCTCACAGATTAGTGGGATTTTCTTTTTAATTTATAAGGGACATGTAATGTTTTATACTTCTGGTGAATATAATCCATCAGTCTGATTTCCATAGATGTATTTAGTATCTACAGTTCCCTTTGTTAACACCTTATTTTAGCCTTTATTAATAATAACATATAATATAATAATAGTAATAATATTCTCTGTCTCTCTCTGTAGGACTCGAAACCTGTCTGGTGGATCACCCAGACCTCGACACACCAAGAAGACCCACTTCATCAAAAACATGAAACAGTACGACACCAGAGGCAGCAGGTGGGAACAATCACACCTGGTTCTGTTGTTGCTGTTGTCTGTACCATCACAGCTTTAAACATCGGGGGCGGGGGGGTTCTGGTATCACTGTAGATCCTGTTAGAACTGTTCTGAGAGCTGTTCACTGCAGTAACTCTTACCCTAAACCCAGAACACACTGGGAACGTCAGCAGCGCGTGGCGGCTGCATTACTTGTTTTTTATTTCGGCGTCCGTGTTAACAGGTTAGAGCAGCAACAATGCCCGCGTGAGACGCGCGTCTCAGCTGCGTCTCTTCTAGAGAATAGAGGTTTTGCCTATTTTTGATGCGAGCCACGAGGTTCACAGCAACAACAGAGTGAAGGTGATTTATTGACTGTATATTGACATCATACCAGCAACATTACAACAGTTTACATGCCTCTATCCGTAGAAAATGTTATGTAGATGAAAAAAAAGTACAGACTTATTTTTAAATCAACACTTCCTGCTTTCATTTAAAAATAAAAGCCCTCAAGCGTTTTTTCTATGGACAGAATTCCTTCATTTGTTAACACAAGGCTTTTATTCTGAAATATGTGCCGGACAGTGTTGTAGAACATGCAGTGACTTGCAGAGCTCCATGAATGAATATAGTACGGGGTTTTAATTGTGGATTATTACTATTATTTACTAATTACCACACATTTCTTAATCTTTCTCTGTCTAAAATAAATATAAATTACATTTATAATGAAATGAAATGGACATTAAAAGACAAACTCTATGTAGAAAGAAAGAGCTGACAGCAGCAGCAGCAGAAACGCAGCTGGTGTGAACACCAGACGCGTGAACTACGCAGCCGCCATACACTCCTGATGTTCCCTGTGTGTTCCAGGCTTTACCCTAACCCTCCCTGTGGAGTTATTCTCAACACACCAGACTGAACCAACACGCTGATATGGTTTTATTTCAGACCTCAGACCTGCAGGGTTACATCTCCTACTGTATTTAATTTAAGGTAATGTGGGTCATCAGAACTTATGGTTCAGTCTCTTTAACCTTTACACACTCAGCTGACAGGAAGCCTGGACACTGTCACTCTATTGTGTTCTATTCTCTTCTATTCTATTCCTGTCCTTCCTTGAAGGGAGTATAAATCAGACTTCTGGGTCAAAGGCACACAGATAATAATAGACTGGACTGCAGCGTCCAGAGAACAGTAGAACGTTAGAGCTCCTCTGCCTCAGACTGTGGGTCAGAACCCTCCTCCGTTGGGTCAGAACCGTCCTCCGTTGGGTCAGAACCCTCCTCCGTTGGGTCACAACCCTCTGTTGGGTCATGGCAGATTTGAACTGGGTCACCATGAACCTGTAGGTCAATAACAGCTCCTCGAGCAGTGCTGCAGTTCTTCAGTGTCGTTCAGAAGAAGAACCGTTAAAATTCAACATAAAATGTGTGTGAAGGCCATCAGCCTGTAGATAGATGAGGGGAGTGAGAACTGAACAGAACCAGAACCAACCCACTGCTCTAGAGCGTACATCCTGTGTGATAAACTGATAAATAACAGTTAGTAACATGAAGTCACCGGTTCTGAATCCTCTCTCCCTTCAGTGCAAGAAGATAGCAGAAGTTCCCTCAAACGTCTCAGGATGACTTGGACCTTGACTTTGACTTTGACTTTGTTTTCTTTAGTTTGTGAGTAGCTCAGTAGCTAGAAGAACCCCCCCCCCGGGCCATGGGTCCAGTTCCCAGAGGGACTAGTCTGCTGTTCTGAATGTGTGCTAAAGGATGAATCCCAGCAGACTGTTGGTTCCACTAGACTCTCTGGAGACTTCCTGCTCTGCACTTTCCCATGATCCCTCACTCCTTATCTGGAGGGAGGGAGGGAGGGAGGGAGGGAGGGAGGGAGGGAGGGAGGGAGGGATGGATGGATGGATAGAAAGAAAGAAAGAAAGAAAGAAAGAAAGAAAGAAAGGAAGGAAGGAACATGGTTTCAGACTCAGCAGCAGGTCTTCAGATTTATATGTGATTTGCCGATATAGTTTAATCAGGTTATATAACTCCTCTGGTAGATTTACTGCTTCCTCTGACAGGGTTCTGATTAACTGTAGAACCGGTTAGACTCTCCTGGTTCTGGTTCTGTTCCCTCTGACCGGCTCAGGGTTGACTGGATGTTATTTTAGTGTGTGGCCTCTTTTCAATGTGTATAGTAAACTCAGGGTCATTACTAGAGGTCTACTAGTGGCTGCATATACAGGACTAGTAGTGTGTGTGTGTGTATATATATATATATATATATATAGAAGAGAAAATGATTCATCACCAGCGTAATGCCCTCAGAGAGAAGTGTGTTAGTGTTCCAGCCCTCTGGAGTTTCAGCCAGAGATAATGACTGTCAACATTCCCTCTGAGACACGAACCAGCCTGCTCCACAGGGTTCATTATACTATATACATTATACTGTAATACATCACACTCCACAGGGTTCATTATACTATATACATTATACTGTAATACATCACACTCCACAGGGTTCATTATACTATATACATTATACTGTAATACATCACACTCCACAGGGTTCATTATACTATATACATTATACTGTAATACATCACACTCCACAGGGTTCATTATACTATATACATTATACTGTAATAAAACACACTCCACAGGGTTCATTCTGATTCTGACCAACAGAACCTCTAATGTATGTTGATTCTGACCAACAGAACCTCTAATGTGTGTTGGTTCTGACCAACAGAACCTCTAATGTGTGTTGATTCTGACCAACAGAACCTCTAATGTGTGTTGGTTCTGACCAACAGAAGCTCTAATGTGTGTTGATTCTGACCAACAGAACCTCTAACGTGTGTTGGTTCTGACCAACAGAACCTCTAATGTGTGTTGATTCTGACCAACAGAACCTCTAAT
>JAUPFX010000008.1:35212590-35265090 GCA_036937225.1 Sebastes paucispinis | reverse complement strand
GAGGTAACGTTATGGTATGGCGGTAACGTTATGGTATTGAGGTAACGTTATGGTATGGAGGTAACGTTATGGTATGGAGGTAACGTTATGGTATGGCGGTAACGTTATGTATGGAGGTAACGTTATGGTATGGAGGTAACGTTATGGTATGGAGGTAACGTTATGGTATGGAGGTAACGTTATGGCATGGTGGTAACGTTATGGTATGGAGGTAACGTTATGGCATGGTGGTAACGTTATGGCATGGAGGTAACGTTATGGTATGGAGGTAACGTTATGGTATGGAGGTAACGTTATGGTATGGAGGTAACGTTATGGTATGGCGGTAACGTTATGGTATGGCGGTAACGTTATGGTATGGAGGTAACGTTATGGTATGGAGGTAATGTTATGGTATTGAGGTAACGTTATGGTATGGAGGTAACGTTATGGTATGGAGGTAACGTTATGGTATGGCGGTAACGTGGCGGTGGAGCCGGCCGTCGCTCTCGTCTCCGTGGTCAAATGGGCCGACGCTGCGACTGTAGAGCACCCAGATACTGACATTACTGTTCTCTGCATTGAAACGGCCCGATGGAGCTGACCATGGATGGATAAAGAGAACGGAGCTGACGGGAGAGCTAGAGACCACCTTGGAGAAGTTACAGGAAGTAGACACGTGGGACTACGTCCGCTTTTCAAAATAAGGTGTTAAAGGGAACTGTAGATACTAAATACATCTATGGAAATCAGATTGATGGATTATATTCACCAGAAGTATAAAACATTACATGTCCCTTATAAATTAAAAAGAAAATCCCACTAATCTGTGAGGGAAATGTCTTTATTCTTTGATTTCTGGGTTGCTGGATAATAAATGTAATCAATAATTCCTGACAATGATCCTGATCTATTTGACTTCAGGACGTCTCTGACTACATACATGCTGAAAATCAAACATTTTACTGGATTCATTTAGAGATTTCACAAAGTCAAAGCCCCTAGAAGTGTCTGATTCATCTGGTTCCCTTCATGGTCTAGAGGTCAACAAGTTAACAACAATCACTAGAAATCAGAATATAGAATCACAATACTTTTTGGATCAGGAGACAGGTGGATCAGGAGACAGGTGGATCAGGAGACAGGTGGATCAGGAGACAGGTGGATGGTTCCAGCCCTGCTGCTAACATGCTAACAGACAGCACCTAATAACTGGTGACTGATTCAGACTGCTGCAGTCTTCTGATTCATCATGTTGTTTATCTTTATTCTGAGTTGTCCTTCATTCACATTCCTGAAGCTGAACCAGTAATGACTCTGTTCTCTCTGGTCACCTTAACCTCCTCTGTCTCTGTCTCTGTCTCTGTCTCCAGTGACCCGACACTGAACCACCCCCAGAGGAGACACTCGTCCGGTAATATCTCCACCACCCTGGAGATGCTGCCAGGGCTGGAGGGCTTTCAGCTGGACACCTACGGCAGGGTAGGTAACACCTACACAGGTAGATGTGTTGATGATCAGACAGGGTTTCATCTCTCTCTCTCTCTCTCTCTGTCTCTGTCTCTGTCTCTGTCTCTGTCTCTGTCTCTGTCTCTGTCTCTGTCTCTGTCTCTGTCTCTGTCTCTGTCTCTGTCTCAGTCGGTGTCGTACGCCCAGTTCCTGTACCCCACCAACGCCCTGGTGAGACAGAAGCCGTCGTCGACCAGCGACCTGACGCTGCAGGTTCCCGTCTCCAGGAGCACGCACAGCGTGGCGGGCCGGAGCTGTCCACCCAGCAGACTGAACAGCGCTGTGGGACTGGACCTGGGTAACGCACGCACACACACACACACGCACGCACGCACACACACGCACACACACACACACTCATCTTGTTCTCATGGTCTAGTGGTAAAAAAGTTAACAACAATCACAATATTGAATCAGGAGACAGGTGAATCATTCAGCCCTGGTAATCTCTGATGATCATACTTTATTATAATCCCACTAACTCTCCTCCTCTCCTCTCCTCCTCTCCTCTCCTCTCCTCTCTCTTCTCTCTCCTCTCCTCTCTCCTCTTCTCTCTCCTCTTCCCTCTCCTCTCCTCCTCTCCTCCTCTCCTCTCCTCTCCTCTCCTCTCCTCTCCTCTTCTCTTCTCTTCTCTTCTCTTCTCTTCTCTTCTCTTCTCTTCTCTTCTCTTCTCTTCTCTTCTCTCCTCTCCTCTCCTCTCCTCTCCTCTCCTCTTCTCCTCTCCTCTCCTCCTCTCTCTCCTAATCTCTCCTCTCCTCCTCTCCTCTCCTGTCCCCTCTCCTCTCCTCTCCTCTCCTCTCCTTTCCTCTCCTCCTCTCTCTCCTAACCTCTCCTCTCCTCTCCCCTCTCCTCTCCTCCCCTCCCCTCTCCTCTCCTCTCCTCCTCTCTCTCCTAACCTCTCCTCTCCTGTCTCCTCTCCTCTCCTCTCCTCTCCTCTCCTCTCCTCTCCTCTCCTCTGCTCTCTTTTCCTCTCCTCCTCTCTCTCCTAACCTTTCCTCTCCTCTCCTCTCCTCTCCTCTCCCCTCTCCTCTCCTCTCCTCTCCTCTCCTCTCTCCTCCTCCCCTATCCTCTCCCCTCACCTCCCCTCTCTTCTCCTCTCCTCTCTTCTCCTCTCCTCTCCTCTCCTCTCCTCTCCTCTCTCCTCCTCCCCTATCCTCTCCCCTCACCTCCCCTCTCTTCTCCTCTCCTCTCTTCTCCTCTCCTCTCCTCTCCTCTCCTCTCCTTTCTCCTCCTCCCCTATCCTCTCCCCTCACCTCCCCTCCCCTCTCCTCTCCTCACCTCCCCTCTCTTCTCCTCTCCTCTCCTCTCCTCTCCTCTCCTCTCCTCTCTCCTCCTCCCCTATCCTCTCCCCTCACCTCCCCTCACCTCCCCTCCCCTCTCCTCTCCTCTCCTCTCCTCTCTTCTCTTCTCCTCTCCTCTCTTCTCCTCTCCTCTCTTCTCCTCTCCTCCTCTCCTCTCCTCTGTGTGTCTCCAGGTGTTGAAGACGTGACGGACTACGACCCCTCCCTCCTCAGTGACCCCCAGTGGCCTTGTGGGAAACACAAGCGGGTGTTGATCTTCGCCTCCTACATGGTGAGAACACATTAAACATTAAACATTAAAATAAAGAAATGAGCTTTATGAGCTTCATCATAATTATATTTGTTGAGTCCAAAAATTAGTTTTTCACTGAGAGCACACTCCGCTCTATTACATCATCTTCATCATCATCGTCTTGAGATAACTTCTGTTGTGATTTGACGCTATACAAAAATAAATTGAAATTGAAATTGAAATCATCATCATCATCATCATCATCATCCTCCTATAGGAAGCAGCTTAGTTTCATCATGAGAAGAATGAAACACTATGGACTCTCCATCACTGTTGAATCCCTCAGAGCAGATTACTGCTGAGGCTGTTACTGATCTCACTGAGTCTCATTACACAGTGTGATCTCACACTATAGCACCCCCCCATACACAACCATTACACTACTGATTACTATCTCACTACGGAGTATTAGAGCCACGCTGAGGAAAAACACATCTGAGATTTCAAGAATAAAGTCACAATATTACAAGAATAACGTAATAATAATAATAAAGTCACAAGTGGTATAGAGATGAGTGTTGGCCGTGTGTACTCAGAGTGGAGCAGTAGATATATATACTGTATATATACTCTGTCAGGGTTTACTGCACCACCAGCTCCATTTACTACTTTCACTGTTTGACTTTTAAATGTCTATTTATGCATTCTTCTCTCCCCTCCCCTCTCTCTTCTCTCTCTCCTCTCTCCTCTCTCCTCTCTCCTCTCTCCTCTCTCCTCACCTCTTTCCTCTCTCCTCTCTCCTCTCCTCTCTCCTCTCTCCTCTCTCCTCACCTCTCCTCTCTCCCCTCTCCTCTCTCCTCACCTCTCTCCTCTCTCCTCACCTCTCTCCTCTCTCCTCTCTCCTCACCTCTCCTCTCTCCCCTCTCCTCTCCTCTCTCCTCACCTCTCTCCTCTCTCCCCTCTTCTCTCTCTCCCCTCCCCTCTCTCCTCACCTCTCTCCTCTCTCCTCACCTCTCCTCTCTCCTCTCTCCCCTCTTCTCTCTCTCCCCTCCCCTCTCTCCTCACCTCTCTCCTCTCTCCTCACCTCTCCTCTCTCCCCTCTCCTCTCTCTCCCCTCTCCTCTCTCCTCACCTCTCTCCTCTCTCCTCACCTCTCCTCTCTCCCCTCTCCTCTCTCTCCCCTCTCCTCTCTCCTCACCTCTCTCCTCTCTCCCCTCTCCTCTCTCTCCCCTCTCCTCTCTCCTCACCTCTCTCCTCTCTCCTCACCTCTCCTCTCTCCCCTCTCCTCTCTCTCCCCTCTCCTCTCTCTCCCCTCTCTCCTCTCTCTCCTCTCTCCTCTCTCCCCTCTCCTCTCTTCTCTCTCCCCTCTCTCCTCTCTCCCCTCTCCTCTCTCTCCCCTCCCCTCTCTCTTCTCTCCCCTCTGTCCCCTCTCTCCTCTCTCCCCTCTCCTCTCTTCTCTCTCCCCTCTCTCCTCTCTCTCCCCTCCTCTCTCCTCCCCTCCTCTCTCCTTTCCTCTCTTCTCTTCCCTCCAGACGACGGTAATAGAATACGTCAAACCGTCGGATCTGAAGAAAGACATGAACGAGACGTTTAAGGAGAAGTTTCCTCACATTAAACTGACCCTCAGCAAGATCCGCAGGTAGAGTCCTCTAAACGAGTCCACCAGAGACCTGGCAGGACTCTTTATATAAAACACATTACATTTCACATGTCTTCTATTAAAACTGTCTCCGTCTCGCAGTCTGAAGAGAGAGATGAGAGTCGTCGGGGAGGACTGCGGCATGCAGCCCGTCACCATCGCCATGGCGTTCGTCTACTTTGAGAAGTTGGTGCTGCAGGGTCGACTCAATAAACAGAACAGGTACTTTACCCTGTCCCCGTCCACCAGTAATTACCCTGTCCCTGCTCCACCAGTAATTACCCTGTCCCTGCTCCACCAGTAATTACCCTGTCCCCGTCCACCAGTAATTACCCTGTCCCCGTCCACCAGTAATTACCCTGTCCCTGCTCCACCAGTAATTACCCTGTCCCCGGTCCACCAGTAATTATCCTGTCTCTGGTCCACCAGTAATTACCCTGTCCCCGTCCACCAGTAATTACCCTGTCCCCGGTCCACCAGTAATTATCCTGTCTCTGGTCCACCAGTAATTACCCTGTCCCTGCTCCACCAGTAATTACCCTGTCCCTGCTCCACCAGTAATTACCCTGTCCCTGCTCCACCAGTAATTACCCTGTCCCCGTCCACCAGTAATTACCCTGTCCCTGCTCCACCAGTAATTACCCTATCCCCGTCCACCAGTAATTACCCTGTCCCTGCTCCACCAGTAATTACCCTGTCCCTGCTCCACCAGTAATTACCCTGTCCCCGTCCACCAGTAATTACCCTGTCCCTGCTCCACCAGTAATTACCCTGTCCCTGCTCCACCAGTAATTACCCTGTCCCTGCTCCACCAGTAATTACCCTGTCCCTGCTCCACCAGTAATTACCCTGTCCCCGTCCACCAGTAATTACCCTGTCCCCGTCCACCAGTAATTACCCTGTCCCCGGTCCACCAGTAATTATCCTGTCTCTGGTCCACCAGTAATTACCCTGTCCCCGGTCCACCAGTAATTATCCTGTCTCTGGTCCACCAGTAATTACCCTGTCCCCGTCCACCAGTAATTACCCTGTCCCCGGTCCACCAGTAATTATCCTGTCTCTGGTCCACCAGTAATTACCCTGTCCCTGCTCCACCAGTAATTACCCTGTCCCTGCTCCACCAGTAATTACCCTGTCCCTGCTCCACCAGTAATTACCCTGTCCCCGTCCACCAGTAATTACCCTGTCCCTGCTCCACCAGTAATTACCCTGTCCCCGTCCACCAGTAATTACCCTGTCCCCGGTCCACCAGTAATTACCCTGTCCCTGCTCCACCAGTAATTACCCTGTCCCCGTCCACCAGTAATTACCCTGTCCCCGTCCACCAGTAATTACCCTGTCCCCGTCCACCAGTAATTACCCTGTCCCTGCTCCACCAGTAATTACCCTGTCCCCGTCCACCAGTAATTACCCTGTCCCCGGTCCACCAGTAATTATCCTGTCTCTGGTCCACCAGTAATTACCCTGTCCCTGCTCCACCAGTAATTACCCTGTCCCCGGTCCACCAGGAATTATCCTGTCTCGTTGTGAGCTCATATTTCTGTTGCTGTTTAACAGGAAGTTGGTGTCGGCTGCTTGCATCCTATTGGCTGCTAAGATCAGCAGTGACCTCAAGAAGCAAGAAGTGAAACACCTCATTGATGTAAGTTGATATTGATGATATGGGTATTTTACATGTAACACAAGTATTTACATTACCGATTAATATGTCAATCAGTCAGAATAAATAATTGACATATTGATCAGTAATGTAAATAGGACCGTGTGGAGGCAATAGGAACGTAGACTGTAGCTACTAAGGCTTAGTTTCCACCAGCTACTTGATCCAACAACTGATTACAGGATTTAACACCTCTCAGATGGAACCCGTTATTCTAAAGGACAATAAGACAAGAGAAGAGGAATATGAGAGGACGCTTGATGTCTGAGTGTGTTTGTGTCTCTGTAGAAGTTGGAGGAGCGCTTCAGGATCAGCAGGAAGGAGCTGATCTCGTTTGAGTTCACCATCCTGGTCGCTCTGGAGATGGCGCTCTACCTGCCGGACAGCAAAGTCCTGCCTCATTACAGGAAGCTGGTGCAGCAGCAGCAGTCGTAGTCCTCCTGATGCCTGGCTCAGAGGCACTAAGACACTGGCTGTTCCTCCTCTCTGCTCACGATGCAGACACCAAAGTTGATCCACACTGTGACGGTAGTACGACAGCCGTGCCTGGCTCAACGGAACACAACAGCCCACAGAGCAACACAGGCCTTCTGTCCTCCCTCAAACTCCAAAGTGACGACACACTGTGATCGACGGTTCAGCAGTGGGACCGATGCCTGGCTCAACAGCACTGTGAGAATCACTGAAGGTTCAAACTCACGTCTCTCTGAAAGGAAACAATGTTTTCTTTGTTCTGTGAGCGCGTAGCGGCGGCCTGTCGCGCGTAGCGGCGGCCTGTCGCGCGTAGCGGCGGCCTGTCTGCTATGCATAGTTACAGTGTGTTACAGTGTGTTACACGTAGCGACGGTCTGCTATGGAGAAATAACAGACCATAGAACGCCGTGATTGACCAATCAGATTTGAGTATTCAACCCAGCCGTGTAACAAGCGGGATAATGTACAGCGATCAGTCATTGTTGTGAAATAAACCCGACAGGGCGACGCTGCACTGAGTTTAAGGTGATGGATTCAGCAGTGTGGTGACCTCAGTCTCCAGGACCTCCTTACAGATCTGGTCCTCTGGACTGGTTTCACTGGTTTCACTGGTTTCACTGGTCAGGTTCCTGTCTGGATTCATTGATGACGTCCAGCTGGCTGCTCCTATCAGTGAGACTCCCTCTCAGTCTCTGATATGGAGGGGAGGGTTTGCTGTAGCACACAGTGAGATGTTGAAGTGCCTTGCCTAAGGGCACCTGTGGTGTCTGTCCTTGGATCCAAGGATTCACTGGTTTCTTGCTCTGTTGTTGTCGTCCATCCACCTCGTCCCTCCAGACTGCTGCTCCCTCTGGTGGTCACAGAGAAGCTGTGCATCCTTTAGAAACATGCCGTTTCCTCTTCCTGTTTAGTCCTCTGAGGTCACATCAACACAGAGTCCCACTGCAGGACTCCATGTTCATTATGGTCTGTTCGAGCCTGTTCCAAAGGCTGCTCCACATGCAGCCTGCAGGATGCAGACTTCTTTTGTCCAAATTTGGGGGACGTTGAATCTTGAACTCGCCTGATGTCCCATAGCAGCAGCAGAGACGCGTTGGTCTGGTTGGTCTGGGAAATTTAAAAGAACAGACCAGAAATCAGTCACTACAGATGGTAGTTGATGGATTTAATATATCAGCATTATATTTTTTGGGATGGGAGGACTTTTTACGGTGTACTGTGAAGACATTATTGCTGTTTGTTGGAGGGAGCCGGCTGTAGATGCAGACTGTTTGTTGGAGGGAGCCGGCTGTAACTGCAGACTGTTTGTTGGAGGGAGCCGGCTGTAGATGCAGACTGTTTGTTGGAGGGAGCCGGCTGTAACTGCAGACTGTTTGTTGGAGGGAGCCGGCTGTAACTGCAGACTGTTTGTTGGAGGGAGCCGGCTGTAACTGCAGACTGTTTGTTGGAGGGAGCCGGCTGTAACTGCAGACTGTTTGTTGGAGGGAGCCGGCTGTAACTGCAGACTGTTTGTTGGAGGGAGCCGGCTGTAACTGCAGACTGTGAAATATCAACCACCATAAAGACCTTTTATTTCTGTTCCTTTACTACGTTAGTAAATATGATTTATTCAGCATTTACTGCGTCATAAAGGGACAGATATTTAACCAAACAGAGGTTTGTCCATCAGGAACATATGATCTGTGTTATAAACAGTGGTTGCCATGGTTACAGGCGGAGAGACTTCCTGTGGGCTCTCTCTGTTGTTTTTGCACTTTTTGGCCTTTTTGCTTCACAATCCTGAATCTTTATTTTACCGCTACATAACGACGGCGATACTATTTTTCTACATTAAATGTGTGAAGTTTGTTATTATATTATTGTATATTGAAAACTGACCAAGTCACTGAACTGTATTTATTGCTAATAATCCTCCAGATGAAGAATGAAAGTCAGAGATGAGGATTTAAAACATTGTTCTTCATCTGGAGGTTTCACATCAATCGTCTTCCACTGATGATGTTTCCTCTCGTGTGTTAAAGGAACTTTGGGCTCATCTGGAGTGTTGGAGCAGGAGGTCAGAGGTCAGAGGTCAGAGGCCTGTACTACGAAGCAGGATGTGGGGTTAGTGAGGTAACTTCAAGGTTTTCAGTCCTACGACGGCGGGTCACGTCTTACCGGATTAGATCACCACGGTTAACCACGCTTTAAAGACGCGGACACTTTAAAGACGCGGACGCTTTAAAGACGTATGATTTAAAGACGCGGACGCTTTAAAGACGCATACGCTTTAAAGACGCGGACGCAATAAAGACGCGGACACTTTAAAGACGCGGACGCTTTAAAGACGCATACGCTTTAAAGACGCGGACGCAATAAAGACGCGGACGGTTTAAAGACGCATACGCTTTAAAGACGCGGACGGTCTAAAGACGCGGACGGTCTAAAGACGCATACGCTTTAAAGACGCGGACGCAATAAAGACGCGGACAATTTAAAGACGCATACGCTTTAAAGACGCGGACGGTCTAAAGACGCGGACAATTTAAAGACGCATACGCTTTAAAGACGCGGACGCAATAAAGACGCGGACAATTTAAAGACGCATACGCTTTAAAGACGCATACGCTTTAAAGACGTGGATGGTTTAAAGACGCGGACGCTTTAAAGAGGCGGACGGTCTAAAGACGCGGACGGTCTAAAGACGCGGACAATTTAAAGACGCATACGCTTTAAAGACGCGGACGCAATAAAGACGCGGACAATTTAAAGACGCATACGCTTTAAAGACGCGGATGGTTTAAAGACGCGGACGCTTTAAAGAGGCGGACGGTCTAAAGACGCGGACGCAATAAAGACGCGGACGCTTTAAAGAAGCCGACGCTTTAAAGACGCGGACGGTCTAAAGACGCAGACGGTTTAAAGACGCGGACGGATTAAACACGCAGACGCTTTAAAGACGGCGGTTTGGGTTGAAGTTTTCTCTCCTGCTCCAATTTGAAGTAGTGAATAAAAAGCAGATATATATTATATATTATAATAAACTGTTATCTTTGTGAAATACATGAAAAGAAAAAGTACATTTTGGCAATAAACAGCTGAAGAGCTGAAGAGCTTCCTTTGTTACTGAAATATGAAATACTAAAGAACTATGTTAAATATGAGACAGCACACGGTCTTCCAAAGTCGTCTTCTCTACATTAGAGATTTCTGATATTGATTCTATGCAGATTTTATTTTGACAGCTGACCTTCCTCTTCCTCTTCTTCCTCAGTGTGTTGACCTGTAATGTGCCTCTTTTATTTAAACCTCACATGTTGTGTTTGGTGTATTGTTTTGTATTGAATAATTATTATTTTATTCTGCTGTAAGGCTGTAAAGGGAAATATTAACCGAGTTCCATTTCTAATTGTTGTTTTCACATTTTAAGTTAAGCTGATAAGTTTTTTATGGACAACCGGGACGAGCCAAGTAGAGGCATCATATGAAGTTCATTTGTGGGAATATTATTTATGTATAAACAGAGTTTAGGGCCGTTAACTTGTGACCAGAGTAGTTGATTTATATATTTTGTACCGTGTTAGCAGAGTCTTATACTGACTACACTGTCAACAGCTGCTGTTACTGTGGAGTCCGTCACACTACAGGACACAAAACTGGAGGAGATTAATGGATGGAGATATTTATAAAACTATTTTGTAAAAGATAAAGACCATATACTGTTTTAACTGCCAATGTTCGATTCATGTCAAGTTTATTTTCATTAAAAATATGTAAAAGACTTTCTGCCTCTGTTCTCATTCATTCTTTCACTTGAGACAGATGCTGTTTGTGTCCTTTAACCTCCAGAGTCCTTCCTCTTTCTGCTCTGTGCTCCAATAACCGTCGAGCAAGCTGGGAACCTCTTCCCCTTTTCTGTTGGGTTCCACTTAGTTCTGCTATGTTTGTTCAAAGGTAACGTTACTTATTATTAGGGGTGTAACGATGCGGTTTTACAACGATACGATACGTTTTCCATGGTTCCGATACGATTCAAGGAGGATATTTGGCTCATTTAGAGCGATACGATACGATTCAATGATTTGAAATCAATACTGTAACTTATTTCTGCCAAAGATTCAGTCAGTGTGACTGAATAAATATGTGCTACTGGACAGAGCAGGTCAGGATTCCTCAAAGTTGTTCTTGTGAGGGAATCAGGGATAAATTAATTATGGATATAAACAAGTAAACAACAATTAATGGCAAATACATACAGCTTTTATTAGAAAATAATAAAAAGTGCAACTGCAGGACCTGCTGATTCAGTTCTCAAGATACAAGGCAGTACTTTACTATGACTTTTTTTACGACTTTTTTACAACTTTTTCCGACATACTGTACTATGTCTTTATTACAACTTTTTTCGACATACTATACCATGACTTTTTTTACGACTTTTTTCGACAAACTATACTATGACTATTTTTACGTCTTTTTTCGACATACTATACTGTGACTTTTTTTACGACTTTTTTACAACTTTTTACGACATACTGTACTATGACTTTTTTGCGACTTTTTTAACGACTTTTTTTACATACTATACTATGACTTTTTTACGACTTATTTCGATAAACTATAATATGACTGTTTTTAAGACTTTTTTTATAACTTTTTTCGACATACTATACTGTGACTTTTTTACAACTTTTTCCGACATACAGTACTATGACTTTGTTTGACATACTATACTATGACTTTTTTACGACTTATTTCGACATACTATACTATGACTTTTTTTACAACTTTTTACGACATACTGTACTATGTCTTTATTACAACTTCTTTCGATATACTATATTATGACTTTTTTACGACTTATTTCGACATACAGTACTATGACTTTGTTTAACATACTATACTATGACTTTTTTCGACATACTATACTATGACTTTTTTTACGACTTTTTTTGACATACTATACTATGACTTTTTTCGACATACTATACTATGACTTTTTTTACAACTTTTTTCAACATACTATACTATGACTTTTTTCGGCATTTTATACTATGACTTTTTTACGACTTTTTTCGACATACTATACTATGACTTTTTTTACAACTTTTTCGACATACTGTACTATGTCTTTATTACAACTTCTTTCGACATACTATATTATGACTTTTTTTACGACTTATTTCGTCATACTTTACTATGACTTTTTTCGACATACTATACTATGACTTTTTTTACGACTTTTTTTGACATACTATACTATGACTTTTTTCGGCATTTTATACTATGACTTTTTTACGACTTTTTTCGACATACTATACTATGACTTTTTTTACAACTTTTTTCGACATTTTATACTATGACTTTTTTACGACTTATTTCGTCATACTTTACTAAGACTTTTTTCGACATACTTTACTATGACTTTTTTTGACATACTATACTATGACTTTTTTCGACATACTTTACTATGACTTTTTTTGACATACTATACTATGACTTTTTTCGACATTTTATACTATGACTTTTTTAACGTTTTTCGACATACTTTACTATGACTTTTTTGCGACTTTTTTACAACTTTTTACGACATACTGTACTATGACTTTTTTCGACATATTATACTTTGATTTTTTTGCGACTTTTTTTGACATACTATACTATGACTTTTTTCGACATACTATACTATGACTTTTTTGACATACTATACCATGACTTTTTTTACGACTTTTTTCGACATACTATACTATGACTTTTTTACAACTTTTTCCGACATACAGTACTATGACTTTGTTTGACATTTTATACTACGACTTTTTTTAAAACGTTTTTCGACATACTAAACTATGACTTTTTTACGACTTTTTTTGACATACTATACTATGACTTTTTTCGGCATTTTATACTATGACTTTTTTTACAACTTTTTTCGACATACTATACTATGACTTTTTTTACAACTTTTTCGACATACTATACTATGACATTTTTACGACTTTTTTCGACATACTGTACTATGTCTTTATTACAACTTCTTTCGACATACTATATTATGACTTTTTTTACGACTTATTTCGTCATACTTTACTATGACTTTTTTGCGACTTTTTTTGACATTTTATACTATGACTTTTTTTAAAATGTTTTTCGACATACTATATGATTTTTTTACGACTTTTTTCGACATACTATACTATGACTTTTTTTACGACTTTTTACGACATACTGTATTATGTCTTTATTACAACTTCTTTCGACATACTATATTATGACTTTTTTTACGACTTATTTCGTCATACTTTACTATGACTTTTTTTACAACTTTTTTCGACGTATTATACTATGACATTTTTACGACTTTTTTCGATATACTATACTATGACTTTTTTCACGACTTTCTTTGACATACTATACTAAGACTTTTTTTACAACTTTTTTTGACATACTATACCATGACTTTTTTTACGACTTATTTCGACATATTATACTATGACTTTTTTTGACATACTGTACTATGACTTTTTTAACAACTTTTTTCGTCATACTTCACTATGACTTTTTTAACAACTTTTTCCGACATATTATACTATGACTTTTTTCGACATACTATACTATGACTCTTTCCGACATAATATACTATGAATTTTTTTTTACAACTTTTTCTGACATACTGTACTATGTCTTTTTTATGACTTTTTTGGACATGCTATACTGTGACTTTTTTTACGACTTATTTCGTCATACTTTACTGTGACTTTTTTGGACATACTATACTATGACTTTTTTACGACTTATTTCGATAAACTGTAATAAGACTTTTTTACGACTTTTTGACATACTATACTATGACTTTTTTTACGACTTATTTCGTCATACTTTACTATGACTTTTTTCGACATACTATACTATGACTTTTTTCGACATACTATACTATGACTTTTTTGACATACTAAGCCATGACTTTTTTTACTACTTATTTCGTCATACTATACTACGACTTTTTTCGACATACTATACTATGACTTTTTTACAACTTTTTCCGACATACAGTACTGTCTTTATTACAACTTCTTTCGACATACTATATTATGACTTTTTTTACGACTTTTTTCGACATACTATACTATGACTTTTTTACAACTTTTTCCGACATACAGTACTATGACTTTGTTTGACATTTTATACTATGACTTTTTTTAAAACGTTTTTTGACATACTATACTATGACTTTTTTCGGCATTTTATACTATGACTTTTTTACAACTTTTTTCGACATACTATACTATGACTTTTTTTACAACTTTTTCGACATACTATACTATGACATTTTTACGACTTTTTTCGACATACTGTACTATGTCTTTATTACAACTTCTTTCGACATACTATATTATGACTTTTTTTACGACTTATTTCGTCATACTTTACTATGACTTTTTTGCGACTTTTTTTGACATACTATACTATGACTTTTTTCGGCATTTTATACTATGACTTTTTTTACAACTTTTTTTGACATTTTATACTATGACTTTTTTTAAAATGTTTTTCGACATACTATATGATTTTTTTACGACTTTTTTCGACATACTATACTATGACTTTTTTTACGACTTTTTACGACATACTGTACTATGTCTTTATTACAACTTCTTTCGACATACTATATTATGACTTTTTTTACAACTTTTTTCGTCATACTTTACTATGACTTTTTTTACAACTTTTTTCGACGTATTATACTATGACATTTTTAAGATTTTTTCGATATACTATACTATGACTTTTTTCACGACTTTCTTTGACATACTATACTAAGACTTTTTTTACAACTTTTTTTGACATACTATACCATGACTTTTTTTACGACTTATTTCGACATATTATACTATGACTTTTTTTGACATACTGTACTATGACTTTTTTTGACATACTGTACTATGACTTTTTTAACAACTTTTTTTGACATACAATACTATGACTTTTTTTGACATACTATACTAAGACTTTTTTTACAACTTTTTTTGACATACTATACCATGACTTTTTTTACGACTTATTTCGACATATTATACTATGACTTTTTTTGACATACTGTACTATGACTTTTTTAACAACTTTTTTCGTCATACTTCACTATGACTTTTTTAACAACTTTTTCCGACATATTATACTATGACTTTTTTCGACATACTATACTATGACTCTTTCCGACATAATATACTATGAATTTTTTTTTACAACTTTTTCTGACATACTGTACTATGTCTTTTTTATGACTTTTTTCGACATGCTATACTGTGACTTTTTTACGACTTATTTCGTCATACTTTACTATGACTTTTTTGGACATACTATACTATGACTTTTTTTACGACTTTTTTTACATACTATACTATGACTTTTTTACGACTTATTTCGATAAACTGTAATAAGACTTTTTTACGACTTTTTGACATACTATACTATGACTTTTTTTACGACTTATTTCGTCATACTTTACTATGACTTTTTTCGACATACTATACTATGACTTTTTTCGACATACTATACTATGACTTTTTTGACATACTAAGCCATGACTTTTTTTACTACTTATTTCGTCATACTATACTACGACTTTTTTCGACATACTATACTATGACTTTTTTACAACTTTTTCCGACATACAGTACTGTCTTTATTACAACTTCTTTCGACATACTATATTATGACTTTTTTTACGACTTTTTTCGACATACTATACTATGACTTTTTTACAACTTTTTCCGACATACAGTACTATGACTTTGTTTGACATTTTATACTATGACTTTTTTTAAAACGTTTTTTGACATACTATACTATGACTTTTTTCGGCATTTTATACTATGACTTTTTTACAACTTTTTTCGACATACTATACTATGACTTTTTTTACAACTTTTTCGACATACTATACTATGACATTTTTACGACTTTTTTCGACATACTGTACTATGTCTTTATTACAACTTCTTTCGACATACTATATTATGACTTTTTTTACGACTTATTTCGTCATACTTTACTATGACTTTTTTGCGACTTTTTTTGACATACTATACTATGACTTTTTTCGGCATTTTATACTATGACTTTTTTTACAACTTTTTTTGACATTTTATACTATGACTTTTTTTAAAATGTTTTTCGACATACTATATGATTTTTTTACGACTTTTTTCGACATACTATACTATGACTTTTTTTACGACTTTTTACGACATACTGTACTATGTCTTTATTACAACTTCTTTCGACATACTATATTATGACTTTTTTTACAACTTTTTTCGTCATACTTTACTATGACTTTTTTTACAACTTTTTTCGACGTATTATACTATGACATTTTTAAGATTTTTTCGATATACTATACTATGACTTTTTTCACGACTTTCTTTGACATACTATACTAAGACTTTTTTTACAACTTTTTTTGACATACTATACCATGACTTTTTTTACGACTTATTTCGACATATTATACTATGACTTTTTTTGACATACTGTACTATGACTTTTTTTGACATACTGTACTATGACTTTTTTAACAACTTTTTTTGACATACAATACTATGACTTTTTTTGACATACTATACTAAGACTTTTTTTACAACTTTTTTTGACATACTATACCATGACTTTTTTTACGACTTATTTCGACATATTATACTATGACTTTTTTTGACATACTGTACTATGACTTTTTTAACAACTTTTTTCGTCATACTTCACTATGACTTTTTTAACAACTTTTTCCGACATATTATACTATGACTTTTTTCGACATACTATACTATGACTCTTTCCGACATAATATACTATGAATTTTTTTTTACAACTTTTTCTGACATACTGTACTATGTCTTTTTTATGACTTTTTTCGACATGCTATACTGTGACTTTTTTACGACTTATTTCGTCATACTTTACTATGACTTTTTTGGACATACTATACTATGACTTTTTTTACGACTTTTTTTACATACTATACTATGACTTTTTTACGACTTATTTCGATAAACTGTAATAAGACTTTTTTACGACTTTTTGACATACTATACTATGACTTTTTTTACGACTTATTTCGTCATACTTTACTATGACTTTTTTGCGACTTTTTTCGACATACTATACTATGATTTTTTTTCGACTTTTTTCAACATACTATCCTATGACTATTTTACGACTTTTTTCGACATACTATACTGTGACTTTTTTACGACTTTTTTCGACCTGCTATACTGACTTTTTGTACGACTTTTTTTCTAACTTTTTTCGACATACTATCCCATGACTATTTTACGACTTTTTTTGACATACTATACTGTGACTTTTTTACGACTTTTTTCGACCTGCTATACTGACTTTTTTTACGACTTTTTTTCTAACTTTTTTCGACATACTATACTATGACTTTTTTTACGACTTTTTTTCTAACTTTTTTGGACATACTATTCTATGACTTTTTTACGACATACTATACCATGACTTTTTTTACGACTTATTTCGTCATACTTTACTATGACTTTTTTGCGACTTTTTTCGACATACTATACTATGATTTTTTTTCGACTTTTTTCGACATACTATCCTATCACTATTTTACGACTTTTTTCGACATACTATACTGTGACTTTTTTACGACTTTTTTTGACCTGCTATACTGACTTTTTTTACGACTTTTTTTCTAACTTTTTTCGACATACTATCCTATGACTATTTTACGACTTTTTTTCGACATACTATACTATACTATACTTTTTTCAATATACTATAATATGACTTTTTTAACAACTTTTTTGACATATTATACAATTACTTTTTTCGACATGATATATTATGACTTTTTTTAACTACTTTTTTTTAACATACTATACCATGACTTTTTTCGACATACTATACTATGACTTTTTTTAGAACTTTTTTAAACATAGTATTCTACGACTCTTTTTTCGATATGCTATACTATGACTTTTTGAAAAAAGTAAAGAAAAGTCATAGTTTAGCATGTCGAAAAAAGTCAAAGAAAAATGTCATAGTATAGCAGGTCATAAAAAGGTGTAAAAAAGTCATTGTATAGTATGTTGAAACAGGTCATACTATAGAATGTCGAAAAAGGTTATAGTATAGTATGAAGAAAAATGTCGTTAAAAGTCATAGTATAGTATGTCGAAAAAAGTTGTAAATAAAAGTTATATTATAGTATGTCGAAACAGGTTATAGTATAGTATGTCGAAAAAAGTCAGTGTAGTTTGTTGAAAAAAGTCATAGTATAGCATGTCGAAAAAAGTTGTAAAAAAAGGTTATAGTATAGCATATAGAAAAAAGTTGTAAAAAAAGGTTATAGTATAGCATATAGAAAAAAGTTGTAAAAAAGTCATAGTATAGTGAGTCGAAAAAAGTCATAAAAAAGTTATAGTATAGCATGTCGAAAAAAGTTGCAAAAAAAGGTTATAGTATAGCATATAGAAAAAAGTCGTAAAAAAGTTATAGTATAGCATGTTGAAAAAAGTTGTATGTCGAAAAAAGTCGAAAAAAAGTCATAGTATAGTATGTCCAAAAAAATCGTAAAAAAGTCATAGAATAGTATATCGAAACAGGTCATAGTGTAGTGTGTCGAAAAAAGGCGTTAAAAAAAGGTCATAGTATATTATGTTGAAAAACGTTGCAAAAAAGTCATAGTATAGCATGTCGAAAAAGGTCGTAAAAAGTCATAGTATATTGAGTCGAAAAAAGTCATAGTATAGCATATTGTAAAAAGTTGTAAAAAAAGTCATTGTATAGCATGTCGAAAAAAGTCGTTAAAAAAGTCATAGTATAGCATATCAAAAAAAATTGTAAAAAGTCATAGTACAGTATGTCGAAAAAAGTCGTACAAAAGTAATAGTATAGCATGTCGAAAAAAGTTGTAAAAAAGTAGTAGTATAGCATGTCGAAAAAAGTTGTAAAAAAGTCATAGTATAGTATGTCGAAAAAAGTAAAAAAAAAAAGTAATAGTATAGCATATCGAAAAAAGTAAAAATTTCATTGTATAGTATGTCAGAAAAAGTTGTAAAAAAAAGTAATAGTATAGCATATCGCAAAAAGTTGTAAAAAAGTAATAGTATAGCATATCGTAAAAAGTTGTAAAAAAGTAATAGTATAGCATATCGTAAAAAGTTGTAAAAAAGTAATAGTATAGTATGTCGAAAAAAGTCAGTGTAGTTTGTTGAAAAAAGTCATAAAAAAGTTATAGTATAGCATGTCGAAAAAGGTCATAGTATAGCATGTCGAAAAATGTCGTAAAAAGTCATAGTATAGTGAGTCGAAAAAAGTCATAGTATAGCATATTGTAAAAAGTTGTAAAAAAAAGTCATTGTATAGCATGTCGAAAAAAGTCGTTAAAAAAGTCATAGTATAGCATATTGAAAAAAATTGTAAAAAAGTCATAGTACAGTATGTCGAAAAAAGTCGTACAAAAGTAATAGTATAGCATGTCGAAAAAAGTTGTAAAAAAGTAGTAGTATAGCATGTCGAAAAAAGTTGCAAAAAAAGGTTATAGTATAGCATATAGAAAAAAGTCGTAAAAAAGTTATAGTATAGCATGTTGAAAAAAGTTGTATGTCGAAAAAAGTCGAAAAAAAGTCATAGTATAGTATGTCCAAAAAAGTCGTAAAAAAGTCATAGAATAGTATATCGAAACAGGTCATAGTGTAGTGTGTCGAAAAAAGGCGTTAAAAAAAGGTCATAGTATATTATGTTGAAAAACGTTGCAAAAAGGTCATAGTATAGCATGTCGAAAAAGGTCGTAAAAAGTCATAGTATAGTGAGTCGAAAAAAGTCATAGTATAGCATATTGTAAAAAGTTGTAAAAAAAAGTCATTGTATAGCATGTCGAAAAAAGTCGTTAAAAAAGTCATAGTATAGCATGTCGAAAAAAATTGTAAAAAAGTCATAGTACAGTATGTCGAAAAAAGTCGTTAAAAAAGTAATAGTATAGCATGTCGAAAAAAGTTGTAAAAAAGTCATAGTATAGTATGTCGAAAAAAGTAAAAAAAAAAAAGTAATAGTATAGCATATCGAAAAAAGTTGTAAAAATTTCATTGTATAGTATGTCAGAAAAATTTGTAAAAAAAAGTAATAGTATAGCATATCGTAAAAAGTTGTTAAAAGTCATAGTGTAGTATGTTGAAAAAAGTCAATAAAAAAAGTCAAAATGTCAATGTACTATATACTAATGTACTATACTATGATATTTTTATAACATACTATACTGTGACATGTTTAATGAGATTTTTATGATATACTATGACTTTGATGACATTCATGTTTTATACATAACATGTGTTCATACACAAAATTTTAACATGACATAGTATATCGTGGGGGGATATTGACCCGCTGTACGCAGCCGGGAATGAAGACTGGAGCATATAGCTAGCATATAGTCCATCTATGACCTCTGACCTCTGACCCATAAGCTCTGACCCCATGACACATGTTGAGTGGCCTCATTTGCGTAATGAGACAGAAGTGCATAAAGAAACGTAAAAAGAAAACACAGAAATAAATAAGTGGGGAAATAAATAAGGGAAAATCATGCAGAAATAAATAAATAAATACATATATTAATATATATATTATTAGTTTAAAATTATTTATAAAGCACTTAAACCTGCTTTTTAATTGTCAAGATATTGTTTAAATATGTGCAGTATCCCAACTAGTGATTGAAACATCCACTCGAAGATGTTAAACTGGAATCCACTCAATGACAAACAGCTTTTCCTTTTTCCCTCCTTTATTTTGTAGGTTGAGATGAGAGTTCAGTTCCTTTTGGAATTATTATCCATTAGTCATTTAGTCATTAGTCATTAGGTGAAAAACCTTTGAAATAGAAAAACATACAGAAAAGCAAATATACACATTATTACAAATAAGTATAAATAAGAACAAATTCATTTTTTGAGACTTTGCAAAATTCATTAATCCTTATTTAATTTAATACACACACTCCTATTAAATGCCTCATGTTAAATGCAAATAAGCAAGTGCCTGGGCTGCCATATAGCCTTTGCCTTAACATAAAGGTAATATGTACATGTGTATTATGTTATTATATTTAATTACTATAACACATTATTTATTTAAACACAAAGTATTTTATAATTAAGTTTGAGTTCATATTAAATCACGCAGTAATTTTAAACAATATTCCCCATAAACTCTTCACCACATGTGACTGGATGTGAACCAGGATATACCCGCACTTAACAAACAATCAACAAACTATCAACAAACTATCAACAAACAATAAACAATCAATCAATCAACAAACAATCAATCAATCAATCAATCAACAAACATTAAACAAACAAATCAATCAATCAACAAACAAAACAAACAAACAACAATCAATCAATAATCTATCAACAAACAATCAACAAACAATCAACAAACAATCAACAATCAAACCAATCAACAAACAAATCGATCAATCAATAACCAATCAACAAACAAATCAACAAACAATTAAACTCTAAACAAACAACCGGCAGAATTAAACATCGATCTTCTTTAACAGAGTTAAACTATTAACTATCTCACCACCAGACAGACCGACCACCGTTCAGAGCACTACCCGTAAGTGATCTCCGCCGGTGATCCTCCGGTAGGGTTGTTACCGGTAGAGTCCGGTAGAGTTGTTACCGGTAGGGTTGTTACCGGTAGAGTCCGGTAGGGTTGTTACCGGTAGAGTCCGGTAGAGTCCGGTAGGGTTGTTACTGGTAGAGTCCGGTAGAGTCCGGTAGGGTTGTTACCGGTAGAGTCCGGTAGAGTCCGGTAGGGTTGTTACCGGTAGAGTCCGGTAGAGTCCGGTAGGGTTGTTACAGGTAGAGTCCGGTAGAGTCCGGTAGGGTTGTTACCGGTAGAGTCCGGTAGAGTCCGGTAGAGTTGTTACCGGTAGAGTCCGGTAGGGTTGTTACCGGTAGAGTCCGGTAGAGTCCGGTAGAGTTGTTACCGGTAGAGTCCGGTAGGGTTGTTACCGGTAGAGTCCGGTAGAGTCCGGTAGAGTCCGGTAGAGTCCGCTAGGGTTGTTACCGGTAGAGTCCGGTAGGGTTGTTACCGGTAGAGTCCGGTAGAGTCCAGTAGAGTCCGGTAGAGTCCGGTAGAGTCCGGTAGGGTTGTTACCGGTAGAGTCCGGTAGAGTCCGGTAGGGTTGTTACCGGTAGAGTCCGGTAGAGTCTGGTAGGGTTGTTACCGGTAGAGTCCGGTAGAGTCCGGTAGAGTCCGGTAGGGTTGTTACCGGTAGAGTCCGGTAGAGTCCGGTAGGGTTGTTACCGGTAGAGTCCGGTAGAGTCCGGTAGAGTCCGGTAGAGTCCAGTAGGGTTGTTACCGGTAGAGTCCGGTAAAGTCCGGTAGAGTCCGGTAGAGTCCGGTAGAGTCCAGTAGGGTTGTTACCGGTAGAGTCCGGTAGAGTCCGGTAGAGTCCGGTAGGGTTGTTACCGGTAGAGTCCGGTAGGGTTGTTACCGGTAGAGTCCGGTAGAGTCCGGTAGGGTTGTTACCGGCTCTGTCTCTCTCTGGGTGTTTGACTGGCAGCTCTGCTCGTTAGCTTGCTGCTGAACTCCTCCGGACCCTTTTCAGTGCGACACACTGAGAGTGTTGCTCCTCTAACGCTCCGGGTGGAATTAGATTAATTAATTAGTCCCGTTCTGTTTCACTTCCTGATCACTCATCTTTACTAGTGGATTTATTAATCTACTAATTACTTTATGATTCATTCATTTTCTATTTATATTATTTTCTTAATTTCTATTTATTTATACTTATAAAGTTAATTTCCTGGAACCTTCAGTTTGACTTATATAATAATATTATAATTATATATAATGACAATAACATAAAAGACATGAAAATGTCTCTTTTTACAACATGGGACCTTTAAGGTGACAGTTATCAAAATAACCTGAGTTCAGGGTCGTCACGGAGAATCTGATTGGTCGACCTCAGCACTCTGACCGGAGTACGGAGGTGCAATAGTTCTGCTAGAGAAGGCGGCCCATTTAAAACCTTAAAAACAAGCAATAAAATCTTAAAATCAGTCCGGAAACGGACAGGAAGCCGGCGGAGAACTGGTGATACGCGATCACGTTTCTGTTTCCCGTCAGAAGCCGAGCAGCTTTTGTGTGAATGTTTCTCATGTGGCGTCGACGGCATTGAAGCTTCAACTGATGTGTCTTTTAGAATTGCAGAGATTATTTTAGTGGCAATGATGCTGATTACTGCCAGAAAACATCCGATATTCAAGTCATGTCAAGTTTATTTTCAACGACTCCAACTATACAGTATAATGTAAATAAGCATTGAGCATTTGGAATCAAAAAGATAAAAAATTTAACATTTTAAAGGCCGTTGTTGTCATGATGACTAGATTCATCACCTAATAATAAACACAATATCTAACTAATATCATCTAAGTGCAATAACTAAATATATATAAATGTGTGCAGAACACAAAGAGCTTGTAGAAACATGTCTTTGTTTTAAATGTTAGCTTCTATAGTTTACTGATAATCTCACTGATTCCTTTAAAGGTAACAGTTATCAAAATAACCTGAGTTCTCTGAGGTGATGAATCCTCATCCAGACCTCTCTGTGTTGGAGAGCCTCTGAGAGGAGACGTGGAGCTACAGCTGATGTGAAGTAACGGTAGAGTACAGAGGAGGGGAAGCGTCCGAGCTCGCCTCTACCCGAGGAATGGAGTAGACCACGTTATCTACGTCACCACAGGGGGCGCCGTGGAGCGAGGCGGCTGTACCGCCAGAGAAATCCACCTCAGAGTAGGTGAGTTGACTGGAGGCGTCTTCAGTCTGCAGGAGGACAAACAGAGGTCTTCATCACTGAAGGTCTTCATCACCTAAACACCGTTACACACCGGCAACAGGTTCTAGGATGTGATTAATGTGCAGAACGGGTTTGTTGCGTCTTTATTAATGAAACAACAACACGGAGGCTCCGTAGTCTGAACTAAGACGGAAAACCTTATTCCTCCTTTCAACATTGAACAACGCAGCGCAGACCAGATCCACTCCTTCCCTTCTTACCTTTCACAATAAAAGCACTAGATATATAATATTCACAGGCGAGTATTTGGTATTTTTGCGTTGTTTACTCGTCACAGCCTCGCTGGGTGAACGTCTTAAAACTGGTTCTTGAGTTTGTTTGCCTTTTCTGTCACATCATCATCATCATCAGAGTGAGCAAGTGCTGCTTCATGTGAACTGTTTACAGGTTTGATCTCCAGATCTGTTGTTAATAATATGTTATTATTAATCTGAATATCTGTATTTCTGAGCGGATCATTTCCCTCCCTCTCTCTGTTCACACCTAAACATTCAGTGTGAGGACTTTCTCCTCGAACCAACGGAAGCTTGAGGCTTCAGATATGATCACAAACCAGCTGCTTCCTGTTTCTTGATAAGCTGTTTGATGAACTAAAGAGACATTGGTGGAGTTTCTCCTCCGACTCGACCGACTGATCGCAGTATTTTAAAATTCTGGAATTCCTTTTAAATGTGAAACATAAACTGATGTAAAGTGCAGGACATGTTCACAGTCTTCTCTCTAGTCTGTTGAAAAAATAGTTCCTCTACTGACGTTTTCATCAGTCTCAGGCTCGTCTTAGATTACATCCACACTGATACGTTTTAAAACGGATAACTTTGCTCCGTTTACACCAAGCGTCCTCACTACTCCGACGTTTTCCAGCCCCTAAAGCAGAGACGTTTGAAAACGCTGTTGACCCCGTTTTAGTTTTAAAACTGGGTTTTAGTCTGGACGGACAGAAACTGAGACCTTTGGAAACGATGACGCAGACGCCCACATTCTCTTATCAGTCATGACGTGTCCTTCTCTGATTCATCACGTGAACAATCGACATCAGCCTCGACCACCGGTGGTTCATTTCAACACGGAGAACGACTTACAAGCTCAGCTACCAGCTGTTGTGCAGTTAAATTCTGCATTTTATAATGCTAATACTGCCTCCGTGTGCAGGAGGAAAAGCTGTTATTCAAGCGTTTTGCATCAACTCCATAGATGTATGAAGAGAACTGGATCCAGCGTTGGAGGCGGAGCTCCGTTCGTTCATCAGAGCGTCTCAGTGGAGCATGAAGACTAAATGACTCGACCTCCGAGTGATAAAGTACCCGGATCATCCAGCGATCTTCCTCATCCATCGGGATCATAGAGCAGGCGCAGTGGCGTCCGCTCGGTCACATGACTCGGTCACGGGGTCACAGCCATCACGCCATCGTCACGGCTCGCTAACTCCTCCTCCCAGCCCTCGCTCCAGCCTCGGTCTGGGTCTCATTCACATGAACGGAGGAAGGGAAATAACTCTGGAATCAACTGTTAGTGCGTTTTAATGATTTAAATCAGGACTATCAGAGTGTTCGTACTGGGGAGTTGATTCACCTCTAAATAAATGATCCTCTGAGTTACAGACTCTTTCTCAATGGAAGTCTATGGGAAAAAGTATTTTTGGGCCCGATGGCATCACGTGACGGACAGGGAAGATGTCGTACCGCCGTTTGGCCACTACAGAAATTGGCATCAACAACAGGCGCTCTTCCTGTTTACACCGGGACACACATGCCCAGTGTACGTGAATGGTCATGTGATATGCGTTTTCAGGCGTGGTAGTATGGACGGAGATTAATTCTGAAATGGCACTAAAACTGGATGTAGGGATGCACCGATACCGATACCAGTATCGGGTATCGGGTCCGATACCAGTATCGGGTATCGGATCCGATACTGTGCTCATGTACTCGTACTCGCAATACGTCACCGATACCACTTTACAGCAGCGTGACCTCTCATCACCATTTTTGAGGTTCTCATGCTCCACCTCCCCGATGGTGTGGGCGAGACGGGCCGGTGGTGCGCCCGGGATCCCACCTCAGCCGGCGCGCCGGCCCTCACTTTCATTGCGCCACGAAGTTTTGCTTGCACCTTCTGACTCGCGCGTGCGTTAGACCCCTTGGTCCGTGTTTCAAGACGGGTCGGGTGGGTTGCAGACATCGCCGCAGACCCCTGGCGTCTTTTTGTGGTCAACGGTTGCACCCGGAGCAGGGAGCCCCGTCACAGCGCAGTGAGGTCCAGGCGGGGAGAGCTGTAAAGCTGCGACCGCGAGCCACCTCTGCTCCGAGCCTTTCCAAGCCGACCTAGAGCCGGTGGCGGCGCACCGCCTCGTATGCAGGACTCCCCAGCCTGCTGTGTGTCGCTCACACCCTCCAGCTGGCTGTTAACAAGGCTCTTTGGACACAAAGATGTACTCGTATTGGTACTCGGTATCGGAGAGTACCTAAATGTAAGTACTTGTACTCGGTCTGAAACAAAGTGGTGTCGGTGCATCACTAACTCGACGGAGATTGTTTTTGTTTTAAAACTAAAAGGTATCAGTGTGGAGTCTTTAAGAACTGGATCTAAACTAAATAGGTAAATGAACATTGAAAAGGATCATGCTTTGGGTGTGAGTTGGAGAAACAGCTTCTGTGAAATCTAAACTATGTCAAGTTAATTTATTGGCTGTAGCCTCACAGTGTTTTCTGGACCTAAAACTTAAAATCCTTCCACAACGTTTTACTCACCTTCCTCTGAGAACTGGCTGCAGTTACGAGGCTGTATTCCTCTGTGGTCTCAACTCCGTTGGGTTTGTTGTATTTGGCGTTAGTAGGAGGAGGTTTGCTCCGTCGGTCCTCCTCTCTGATCTCCTCGTACACTCGGTTGGCCTGCAGGAGGTCAACAGGTTTGTATTGATATCATATTAATATATATAATATATATAATATATTAATATCTATCAGAACAACACTAACGAAGCTGAGATGTCCCAGATTTACTCAAACTCACCTCTATGACGTGAACGTACTCAGTTTCCTCAGGAGGTTCTGAAACACATGCAGTTCAGAGGATTAGGTCAAAGGGACGACAAAGGGATCTCTCTGGTTCCCTCCGCTAACAGGAAGTGATCATCTCTCTGGTTCCTCCACTAACAGTTTCCTGTAGACTCACCTTCAGGTTTGGTCCTACTGGTCCTCTTCCTGCAGAATATCAGCACAGCTCCTGATAATACGATGATCATGACGACCAGAGTCAGACCCACATACAGCAGCACACCTGTGGTTGTTTGAGCAGAAGTTTGGTTAACGCTGACACTTACACTATACACGTACCTAAAGGCATACACATTCATGTACAGTATATACAGATACATACAGACAACAAAGTAAATGTACCTGGACCTGCACCTGCAGCTGGTGCTGCCGGTGCTGTCGATGCTGTCGATGCTGTCGATGCTGTCGGTGCTGTTGGTGCTGTCGGTGCTGTCGATGCTGTCGATGCTGTCGGTGCTGTTGGTGCTGTCGATGCTGTCGGTGTGGAGGATGATGAAGGTGGGGAGGATGATGAAGGTGGGGAGGCTGATGAAGGTGTTGAGGCTGATGGGACAGATGTTGAAAAAGGTTTGAGAGTCCACTTTGGTTCTGAAGTAGTTGGAGCTGTGAAATATGAAAACACAATAAAATCAGATACTGATTGTACATCCATCCATCATCCTCCTCTTATCCGGGACCAGGTTGCGGGGGCAGCAGGCTTAGCAAAGAATTCCAGACGTCCCTCTCCCCAGCAAGGTTTTCCAGCTCTTCCTGTGGGACCCCGAGGCGTTCCCAGACCAGATAAATAATCCTTCCAGAGTGTTCTGGGTCTAGCCCGGTACCCCTTACCAGTTGGATCTGTCTAGAAAACCTCCAAAGGGAGGCTTCCAGGAGGATCCTGATCTCTAAGACTGAGCCCAGCCACCCTACGAAGGAAACTCATTTCAGCCGCTTGTATCCATGATCTCAGAACCACATCATCTGCAAAGAACAGAGATGCATTCTCCCCTCACCCCGGCTTCACCTCGAGATCTTGTCCATGAAAATCACAAACAGAATTGGTGACAAGGGACAACCCTGGCGGAGGCCATCGCCCACCAGAAACGTGTTTGACTTTGTGCCGAATATGGGGACACAGCTCTCACTTTGGTTATACAAGGACACTGATGAACCACCCTATGCTAGAACATGGTGTTTGTTATGGTCAATCCAGGACTAGCACAGAAGTCCAACAACAAAACACCACTGGGGTTCAGATCAGGCAGGTCGTTCCTCCCAATCACCCCCCTCCAGGTTTTCCCATCGTTGCCCATGTTAGCGTTGAAGTTCCCCAGCAGAACTATGGAGTCCCCAGTCGGCGCCCTTTCCAGGACGCCAGCCAGAGACTCAGAGAAGGTCAGTTACTCTGAGCTGCCGTTTGGTGCAAAAGAACAAACAACAGTCAGAGACTTCCTCTGAGCGACTCGCAGCCACAGAGAGGCGACCATCCATCACAGCGGCGCTCAGCCGGGGGCTCGTGAGTATCCCCACACCCGCCCGGCGCCTCTCACCGTGGGCAACTCTGGAAAAGGAAAGAAGTCCAGTCCCTCTCCAGGAGTGGTTCCAGAACCAGAGCTATGCGTGGAGGTGAGCCCAACTATATCTAGTTGGTACCGCTCCACCTCCCCGCCAGAGAGGTGACGTTCCACGTACCTAGAGCCAGTCCGCGATGCCGGGGTTCAGCACACCTAGATTCCTGCCTTCGCCTGTCGCCCGGCTCACACTGCACCCGACCCCTATGCAGCTCTAAATACACCTGATAGACTAAACATATTGGGTTATGTGAAACATCAGCAGCTGTCAGAGAACAGTAGAAACTCACCATCTTTAACTCTGATATCGATCTCCTGGTACGATGAGGGTGTCAAAGATCTGTCCAAACCACATCTGTACCGTCCTGCGTCAGACTTAGTCAGATTTGTGATGCTCACATAGAGAACTGTAGAATATGCTGGATAAAATCCTTCTTTATATTCTATGCTGTATCTGCCACTGTGAGCTGTGACATCATCTGTTTTAATGAGACTGTCTTCATCATCTTCACATTGGTTCTTACAGAAGATCTTCGTCTTCCCAGAGAAAGTGAAGCTGCAGCCGACTGTGATGTTTCCTCATTCAGTTTCTGTCCGTTCGAGGATTTCTGCATTGATGAGACCAGAGTTTCCGTCCTGCAGTGCTGTAGAAAAGATGAACAATCAATAGTTACTATCTTTCTGTACTTCCTGTAAGATGTTGTAGTCTGATTTGTTTCACATTTACCAGCTCCACAGTCATACTGGTATAAAGTGCCCAGTTCAACCAGTCTGTGACGGTTTAGAACAATAGAATCTCACATCCTGACTCTGATTTCATGTTCAACACAGAAAAACAACCAATGAAGTGATTCAGTCAACAATAACTAAACACATGGAAACTTTACTGTGTTCAGACAGAATGCTGCAAAATACAGAGTCAGTGAAAATGACAAGTTGAAAATGTTGATAATCTGCTTAGAAAAGACTCTGGAGGAAAACAACAAAGACCTGGAGTTTATTAAGAGGCTGAGCTGAACACACAGAAACAGTCAGTGCAGCTGTTGCTAGCTAGCTAACATCTGTCCAGTTGGTTCATCGGCTGTTTGGTCAAAATTGACACAAACAATAGGAACAAGCATTATTTAGTGAGAGGTATGTTAATGAAAAGAACCGCTGTGTCCAGTTGTTTTCCAGGATTGATTTTCTACTCAGCTACCAGCAGCTGTACTCCGGTATCAGCTCCACCAGGCAGACGCTGGTGGAGATCAAACAAATTAACTTTGTTTTTTCATTTGCTATTTTTATTTTAATTTTCAACCCACTGAAATGTAACCTCTTAAATCAGGCAGAGAAATGGTATTTTCATCTTTTAACTGCGTCTTTGAGGTGAAATGAGGTTTTCACATGTTAAATTAATATTGTCTCTAATATTCTGTGATGACTGGAGGACACACGGAGAACAAAATGTTTACAAACTGTCACGCACAATGTCAAAGTAAAAAAAGAAATACAAAAAATAAAATCTACAAATAATAATTAAACACTTTAGTAGTTTAAAAAGTTAGTTTTCAGTTTGCTGACCAGAGTTCAAACAATCATATACTGCTGTTTGGAAAATAATTCAACAGAGTAAACAGAAAGATTTAGCAGGAAGTCAACAAGATGTTTTCACGTTTTCTGTGTGACTCAACAAACATCGACCAAAGTAAATATCCATAATTATAGAGAAAACAAAAAGTCAGAGCATTTAGCGGTATATCTATATCTATATATATCTATGTATATATATCTACATCTATATCTCTCCCTCTCTCAGCCCTTCTCCGTCCTGTACGAGGTGTATGGGTAACTGTACGAGGTGTATGGTAACTGTACGAGGTGTATGGTAACTGTACGAGGTGTATGGTAACTGTACGAGGTGTATGGTAACTGTGCGAGGTGTATGAGTAACTGTACGAGGTGTAGGGGTAACTGTACGAGGTGTATGGGTAACTGTACGAGGTGTATGGTAACTGTACGAGGTGTATGGGTAACTGTACGAGGTGTATGGTAACTGTACGAGGTGTATGAGTAACTGTACGAGGTGTATGGTAACTGTACGAGGTGTATGAGTAACTGTACGAGGTGTATGGTAACTGTACGAGGTGTATGAGTAACTGTACGAGGTGTAGGGGTAACTGTACGAGGTGTATGGTAACTGTACGAGGTGTATGGGTAACTGTACGAGGTGTATGAGTAACTGTACGAGGTGTATGGTAACTGTACGAGGTGTATGAGTAACTGTACGAGGTGTATGGTAACTGTACGAGGTGTATGGTAACTGTACGAGGTGTATGAGTAACTGTACGAGGTGTATGGTAACTGTACGAGGTGTATGGGTAACTGTACGAGGTGTATGGTAACTGTACGAGGTGTATGGGTAACTGTACGAGGTGTATGGTAACTGTACGAGGTGTATGGGTAACTGTACGAGGTGTATGGGTAACTGTACGAGGTGTATGGTAACTGTACGAGGTGTATGGGTAACTGTACGAGGTGTATGGTAACTGTACGAGGTGTATGGGTAACTGTACGAGGTGTATGAGTAACTGTACGAGGTGTATAGGTAACTGTACGAGGTGTATGGTAACTGTACGAGGTGTATGAGTAACTGTACGAGGTGTATGGGTAACTGTACGAGGTGTATGAGTAACTGTACGAGGTGTATCGAGGTGTATGGTAACTGTACGAGGTGTATGGTAACTGTACGAGGTGTATGGGTAACTGTACGAGGTGTATGGTAACTGTACGAGGTGTATGGGTAACTGTACGAGGTGTATGGTAACTGTACGAGGTGTATGGGTAACTGTACGAGGTGTATGGTAACTGTACGAGGTGTATGGGTAACTGTATGAGGTGTATGGTAACTGTACGAGGTGTATGGGTAACTGTACGAGGTGTATGGTAACTGTACGAGGTGTATGGGTAACTGTATGAGGTGTATGGTAACTGTACGAGGTGTATGGGTAACTGTATGAGGTGTATGGTAACTGTACGAGGTGTATGGGTAACTGTATGAGGTGTATGGTAACTGTACGAGGTGTATGGGTAACTGTACGAGGTGTATGGTAACTGTACGAGGTGTATGGGTAACTGTATGAGGTGTATGGTAACTGTACGAGGTGTATGGGTAACTGTACGAGGTGTATGGTAACTGTACGAGGTGTATGGGTAACTGTACGAGGTGTATGGTAACTGTACGAGGTGTATGGGTAACTGTACGAGGTGTATGGTAACTGTACGAGGTGTATGGGTAACTGTACGAGGTGTATGGTAACTGTACGAGGTGTATGGGTAACTGTACGAGGTGTATGGTAACTGTACGAGGTGTATGGTAACTGTACGAGGTGTATGGTAACTGTACGAGGTGTATAGGTAACTGTACGAGGTGTATGGTAACTGTACGAGGTGTATGAGTAACTGTACGAGGTGTATGGGTAACTGTACGAGGTGTATGGGTAACTGTACGAGGTGTATGGGTAAATAGGGGTAAATATGTAGTTTCCTGTGTTGTGAAGCTTCAACAAACTGCTGTCAGGGTGAAACAGCTCAACACATTCTGTTCTGTAGAAAACAAGCAGCACAACAGGAACATGTTTTAAGAAAAAAGGAAAAAGAGGAATATTTCTGTAAAAAATGTAAATTAAATAGAAAGAATCGTCACTTTCAGCCAATCAGGACGTTTCTGTTTGTTGTATCTGAGTTTTATCTGGTAAAGTGAAGTTCTTCACTGATTTACAGTTTATATATATTATTATTATTATTATATATTCTGAGAAGGTCACAACATATTAAAGTGACTCCGTTTAGTGGAAAGTAACTAAGTACATTTACTCAAGTACTGTACTTAAGTACAGTTTGAGGTACTTGAGGTATTTCCATACTCTACTTCTACTCTACTACATTTCAGAGGGGAATGTTGTACTTTTTACTCCACTACATTTGTTTTTTATTTGTTATAGACTATGATACAAAATATAATCAACAAATATATAATGATGTTATTAGAGATTAAGATTAAATGCTGTTATAGTAACGGTAATTAAATTTAGCTCCATCTTCATCAGCTGCAACATTAAAGTGATGAACACATTAATGCATCAATAATTATAATCCAATAATATAATATTATAAATATATATATATATATATTCATGTTATTCTGAAATGGGTCATTCGGCATAATGACTAATTACTTTTGGTACTGTTCTGTAAGTACACTGTGATGCTGATACTTTTGTACTTTTACTTAAGTAAGGATTTTGAATGCAGTATTTCTACATTGTGGTATTTCTTCTTTTACTTTGAGTACAAGATGTGAGAACTTCTTCCACCACTGAGTGGCTGAAACCAGCTGTGATCATCGTGTTCAACCACAGAAACCAGAAAGATGTTGGACTGATGCCAGATGTGATGAAACTGTTTCCATCGACAGCAAAGTTTAACTGACCGGCTGTAAATAAAGAAAGAAAGAGAAATACTATAAATATAAATATGAGAGAGTTTACTCACTGAGGAGGAAGCAGCAGATCAAAGTGTGACGGACGTTCATGTTTTCAGGCTCTGATGGTCTGAAACGCTGCTTCTCTTCCTTCCTCAGGGCTGAACCAGGAACTCCTCACTTCTCTAAATGATGGAGTCCCTCCTTCACACATCACACTCTCTCTCTCTCTCTCTCTCTCTCTCTCTCTCCTCTCTCTCTCTCTCTGTCTCTCTCTCTCTCTTACACGCTCTCTCTCTCCTCTTCTCTCTGTCTCTCCTCTCCTCTCCTCCTTTCCTCTCTCCTCTCCTATCCTCCTCTCCTCTCTCCTCTCCCCTCCTCCTCTCCTATCCTCCTCTCCTCTCTCTCTCTCTCCTCTCTCTCTCCTCTCTCCTCTCCTCTCCTCCTCTCCTCTCCTCCTCTCCTCCTCTCCTCTCTCCTCTCCTTCTCCTCTCTCCTCTCTCTATCTCCTCTCCTCTCCTCTCCTCTCTCTCTCTCCTCCTCTCTCTGTCTCTCCTCTCCTCTCCTCCTTTCCTCTCTCCTCTCCTATCCTCCTCTCCTCTCCTCTCCTCTCTTCTCCTCTCTCCTCCTCTCCTCTCCTCCTCTCCTCTCTCCTCTCTCTCTCCTCTCCTCTCCTCCTCTCCTCTCCTCTCCTCCTTTCCTCTCCTCTCCTCTCCTCCTTTCCTCTCCTCTCCTCTCCTCCTTTCCTCTCCTCTCCTCTCCTCCTTTCCTCTCCTCTCCTCTCCTCTCCTCTCCTCTCTCCTCCTCTCCTCTCCTCCCTTCTTTCCTCTCTCCTCTCCTATCCTCCTCTCCTCTCCTCTCCTCTCTTCTCCTCTCTCCTCCTCTCCTCTCCTCCTCTCCTCTCTCCTCTCTCTCTCCTCTCCTCTCCTCCTTTCCTCTCCTCTCCTCTCCTCTCCTCTCCTCTCCTCTCCTCTCTTCTCCTCTCTTCTCCTCTCTCCTCCTCTCCTCTCCTCTCCTCCTTTCCTCTCCTCTCCTCTCCTCCTTTCCTCTCCTCTCCTCTCCTCCTTTCCTCTCCTCTCCTCTCCTCTCCTCTCCTCTCCTCTCCTCCCTTCTTTCTGTAGGTGAAGTCAATGAAAGGTCAAATATGATTTAACATGAAACCGTGTTTGTTTGTAACATAAACAGAATTAATGTCACGTTTTTGTCTGCGATTCAAAGAATCTCCATCTTTTCAACATTGTGTTATCATTTTGTCAAAGTGAAGGAATCTGCTAGTAATGTGTTTACAATAAAAAATATACCTTTAATTTCAAGATTGATTTATTCTTTCACTGTTCAGGACAGAATAAGGTCGACGGTGAAGACGCCTTTATCATCTCAACGCTGTTTTTTCCTCTGGTTTTTGTCTGTTGAAATAAAGCTGTTTGTATCATAAGAAGAAGTTTTATTAACTAATAACTAACTGGTATTATTATTCAGCTTCTCAAACGTGAGGAATTCTTTCTTTGTCATGAAAAACGACAGTAAACTGAATATTTTGGGGTTTTGAACGGTTGATTGATGAAAACATGACGTCATGTTGTTGGAAATTATAACAATTCAAATACCTTTTTAGTATTTTCTGGCATTTTATAAACAAAACAATTATGCAATTAATGGAGAAAACAATTAAACGATAATGAATATAACTGTTAGTTTCAGCCATAAATAAAACTTTAATTTCTTCCTTTTGATAAAAACAGTTTTGACCAAATAAATACAAAAGTAAAAAAAACACTAACTTTGCAGATCTGAACGAATATTTCTGTAAAAAATGTAAAATCGATAGAAACAAATGTTACTTTGAGACAATTACTGATCTCTTAAAAAATATGTTTAATTTCAGTTTGACTTCACGTTTAACAGGATGTGATTCAGTCCAGATGTTTGTGATTCAGTCCAGATGTTTGTGATTCAGTCCAGATGTTTGTGATTCCGTCTAGATGTTTGTGATTCAGTCCAGATGTTTGTGATTCAGTCCAGATGTTTGTGATTCAGTCCAGATGTTTGTGATTCCGTCTAGATGTTTGTGATTCAGTCCAGATGTTTGTGATTCAGTCCAGATGTTTGTGAGTACAGCTGCATGGCCACCAGGTGGTGCCTTTGAGTTAACACAGAGGAACAACTCTCAGCTCTCTCAGTCTTTCATCTATGATTTCATCGGGTCTTTAGGGGGTCCAGGGGGTCTTTATGGGGTCTTTAGGGGGTCCAGTGGGTCTTTAGGGGGACCAGGGGGTCTTTAGGGGGTTCAGTGGGTCTTTAGGGGGGTCCAGGGGGTCTTTAGGAGGGTCCAGGGGGTCTTTAGGGGGTCTTTAGGGGGTCTTTAGGGGGTCATGGGGTCTTAAGGGAGTCCAGGGGGTCTTTAGAAGGTCTTTAGGGGGTCCAGGGGGTCTTTAGGGGGTACAGAGGGTCTTTAGGGGGTCTAAGTGGGTCTTTAGGGGGACCAGGGGGTCTTTAGGGGGTTCAGTGGGTCTTTAGGGGGGTCCAGGGGGTCTTTAGGAGGGTCCAGGGGGTCTTTAGGGGGTCTTTAGGGGGTCTTTAGGGGGTCATGGGGTCTTAAGGGAGTCCAGGGGGTCTTTAGAAGGTCTTTAGGGGGTCCAGGGGGTCTTTAGGGGGTACAGAGGGTCTTTAGGGGGTCTAAGTGGTCTTTAGGGGGACCAGGGGGTCTTTAGAATCAGAATCAGAATCAGAATCAGAATGGTATTTATTGCCAGGTGTAAGAGGTATACACTAGGAATTTGCTTTGGTTATGTTGGTGCGAGTCAAAACGGTATAATAACAGAAGAATATATAAACGCTAGAATAAAATAAGAATAAAAAATTTAAATTCTACTAAAATACAAAATACGAAATAAGTTATAAACAAAAATAAACATGATAAAAACAGATAGTGCAAACAATCAGGTATCAGAGGGAGAGAGAGGGATACAGAAGGGGGTGGTATTCTTTACGGGGTCCAGGAGGTCTTTAGGGGGTCTAGGTGGTCTTTAGGGGGTCCAGGGGGTCTTTAGGGGGGTCTTTAGGGGGTCATGGGGTCTTAAGGGAGTCCAGGGGGTCTTTAGAAGGTCTTTAGGGGGTCCAGGGGGTCTTTAGGGGGTCCAGGTGGTCTTTAGGGGGTCCAGGGGGTCTTTAGGGGTCATGGGGTCTTAAGGGGGTCCAGGGGATCTTTAGAAGGTCTTTAGGGGGTCCAGGGGGTCTTTAGGGTGTACATCATCTGAAAGCTGAGAACCTGGAGATTAATCTGAGATGTGGCTCAGCTCTGAGGGTCAAGATGTTCTAGTCATGAATCAGAAATAAACATGAATTATGGATTATTTAAAATAAATAGTAAGAGTGTATACGTGTTTAGAACATGATGATAGCAGTATCTGATGGTCATCCTCATGCTCTATTACGTCTCATAAGTTGTTGTGTTGATTCCATTTGTTCAACAGATTTAGTGCTAAATTTAACCATTTTTTTTACCACTGGATTATTGATCAAAATGATCAATAATCCTCTGAAATACCACATTCAGACACCGAGACCTTGAGGAACACCAGAGAAGAAGACATGCTGTGATTTGGGATCAAAATCTTTTGACATTTTGGAGATTTCTGCAAGAATTGCTTTTTTCTTTTTGCAAAATGACCCGACTCAGAGTGTATATATCCTATATGATGTTATATTATGGAATATGTCCTTGATGCATTTATATCAGCAGCATGTTAATAGTCACGGTAGGGATAACGGTCACTGCTTAATACTGAATTTATAATGCAGTACATTCTTAAAGTGATGTTAAATCTGTGAACAGTAACTCCAGCTGTCAGGTTAATGTGGCAGAATGAAACGTTTCCCTCTGAAATGTACCGGAGGAGAAGATAAAATGGAAATACTCATGTCAAACACAAGAACCTTAAAGTTGTATTTAAGAGTAGTAGTGGAGTAAATGTACTTAGTTACATTCCACCGCTGATTTCAACCACACTCGGTCCGGTTCTAGACGTGATCCTTCGTGTTGTCCTGTGTGTGAGTGAGTGTCCAGTAGATCTGGTTCTGGTTCCGGGTGGCTGGATCGAGGTCCTGGTAGGTGGAGTCTGGCCGTGTGAAGCCTGGAGGCCAGTTCTCATAGGGGACAATCTGAACACCACAAACATGAAATAACAATGATGAAACACAGAAAGCAGAAGCTGTTTGTACATGAGAGGGAAAATGAGAAGTGGATGATGCTGCTGTGGTCTGAGATATTTCTGTAGACATTATGATATTTAGTGTGGAAATCGTCACTATGTGAGTTCTGCTGTGAATCCAAACTGACCACAGCTGCTGTTCTCAGTTTCTACGGCTGCTCTTTAAAGATGTAACGAGCCAAAACCCCAAAACCTCAACACTGAAGCATGATCACTCTCTAGAGATGTTGTCCGTCTACACACCCACAGAGCCACACCAGCATTCACCTGACCGATATTCATTCTCCTTTTAGCTCCATTTAGACCTCAAACAACTCCTAACAACAAAAAGATGTGGTTCTTTAGCTGCTAAATGTTTGACTTTCCTCACCAGCTCAACTTTACTGAACTTTACAGTGAGTTTCTGTAATGTGAAGCCAAAGATGAAGAGTCTTCAACCTGCATCCTGTCTAGCAGCCAGCAGGGGGCGACTCCTCTGGTTCTATAGAAGTCTGATAGGAAATGAGCCTCCTTCTCTCTTCATGTATTACCTCAGGAAACACTGTAAACATGAGTTTCATTAAAGTTTATTGTAACATTTTGGTTGCTTAAAAAATTCTGTTCTCTCCGAGATGGAACCGGACTGGAACCACAGAGTGGGAGGGGGAGGAACCGGACTGGAACCACAGAGTGGGAGGGGGAGGAACCGGACAGGAACCACAGAGTGGGAGGGGGAGGAACCGGACTGGAACCACAGAGTGGGAGGGGGAGGAACCGGACAGGAACCACAGAGTGGGAGGGGGAGGAACCGGACTGGAACCACAGAGTGGGAGGGGGAGGAACCGGACAGGAACCACAGAGTGGGAGGGGGAGGAACCGGACTGGAACCACAGAGTGGGGGGGGGGAGGAACCGGACTGGAACCACAGAGTGGGGGGGGGGAGGAATCGGACTGGAACTGGACCAGAGAGAGTTTAGAGAGTCACCTGAGTCTTGGTGCTGTCTGTGTTTCCTGTCTTGTTGGTACCTGCAGAACAGACAAAGTATTTCTCTCCATCTTGAATCAGTGATCATTAAAAAGGTGCAGATGAGGTTGAAAGATGACTCACCATCAGACCGCTTCATCCTCTTTTTGTAGAAGAAGAGCAGAACAACAACCAACAGAACCACCACCACAGGTACCCCGACCGACACCAGGACCAGACCTGATGAGACGGGATGAAAACATATAAAACAAACATGATGTAAAGTCCTCTACAAGCTCCTGTGATGATAACTCGGACGCTTAATGTGAAACTGTCTCTCTGTGTTGTTGCTGAAACAGTATTTTATAACCAGCCGTACCTGTAGACACCTTGTTTGTTTCAGGGACAGCTGACGGAGCTGCGAACAACAAAAACACAATAAAAAACTTGATTTTGGACGGAAACAAGTTGTGAACACAATGCTGGTTATCAGCAAACAGCTGCTCATTCACACGTCTAGCAGTTACAGAGCAACAGGATCACTAGTTGTGTCCACCTGATGAATGTCAGTCCAATATTCACTCATTAAATATTATTATTATTATTATTATTATTAATAATAATAATAATAATAATAAAGCTTATGCGTAAATTCAGTCAGGAAGACTAGGGGTGCAATCTCATTCATTCTCATTCATTCTGGGTCTCTCTCTCATGGGCTATTAATATGTCAGCTGATTATGGGCATCTCTCTTTTCAGTGACCAATCAGAGCTTGCCATATCTCCCTCAACCAATCACATGCTGCTGTCAAAGTTTAAAAACCGTTCTCCTCTATGCTGTTTCAGTGTCAGTATCAGCACAACTGATGCGACCCTCCACCACCCCATCACCTCCAGATTCATCCAATCAGAGCAATCCTGCTCCACTTCATTCATCGGATCTGCATCAATCTTCACCACCACCACCACCAGTGTCTAGACCCGGGGGAATAATCCTAAATCCTACTACGGCATCACTTCCCCCTTATGTCACATCGGGTCTAAATCGCTAAAGACTGTTACTATTCATAATTCGTGCACTTTGTAATAAATCATCATTCAATTCATATGAGTCTTTCCTGATTGAAATAATAATAATAATACTGTGAACTGTACCTGTAGACACCTTGTTTGTTTCAGGGACCGCTGTCGGAGCTGCGAACAACAAAAACACAATAAAAAACCTTTTTGTAATAACTGACTTTGTTTTGGCCAGTCGAGTTTAATGAGTTATTCACTCACTAAATAATATTATTATTATTAATATTATTAATAAGACTGTGAACTGTACCTGTTGTCTCTTCGCTCCTCGCTGTGAAACATGAAAACATATTCAGTGATTATAAAAACAAATCCTGGTGCTCTTTACATCTGACAGACCATTTCTATGAAGAAAGCAAAAATATTCAACTGAAATATAAAAAAACACTGTAAAATATTCTTCAAATTATTGTTAATCTACAATAATACTTAGAGAGCAGCTCAACGCGTCTTAGAGAGGACATATCAGGCTCGTTGTCAGGTTCATACTTGTAATTTTGGGGTTTCTACTAGAGTATGGTTAAATGCTTTAATGTTCAAAAACTGCTTTATTGATCTCGTAGCGGCTGAGCTGCAGCTCCTCGTTTCACCCTCTGACTGTCTGAAACTGTTTGTCTGTTTCAGACCTCTAAAATGCACAAAAAAACGATATAACCAGTAAAGGAAAGTCCTCTTTAAATGTTAGTATTCACAGTGTTTACAGTGTGTGTTGTTATTTTAGATGCTGCAATGATGAAATTAGTGCTGTGGAACATTAAACATTGCCATGAAACTCACCGTCGGTAACACAGAGGTCAAAGTCGTACGAAGCTGTGAAGCGAGGTCTTCCTCTTCTGACTTCACACCTGTACCGGCCTGAGTCTGACTTCACCAGCTGGGCGATGTTCACGTACAGCCGCTGGGAGTCGACCTCCAGGCTGAATTGGCCATTCTGGGCTCCAGATCCAGACGTTACAACGAGAACATCGTCTCCTCTGCAGTCGTCCTTACAGAAGAACTTCTGGACGTTTCTTACAGACGGAAGGGAGCATTGGACTCGGATATTTCCTCCCTCGGTAGCGTTGATGCACCCGGAGGTACCGGTGGTTCCATCACAGAGAGCTCCTGAAAAGACCGACAGTGAGATACATCACCTCTGGCTCTGGGAAACTGCTCTTCTTTTTACTATCAACTAAACAATTAAATTGATGAATAAAACTTGATTGCTCGATGCAGCCATTAAATTATTGTGGATTGATTGAGCAGAAACTAAAATAAATAAAAGCAGTTGGATACATCCTGTAAATGTGAGTGCTGCATTAACAGCCAGGTAATCAGTCCTCACCTGTTAAGAAGCAGAAGAACAGAACAATGTGAATGTTCATTCTGATTTAATCCTGATGGAGATAAAAAGCTTCACTTCACTCTGATGGTCTGATGACATCTGACATCCAGAGTCGTCGGCTTTCTTCTTCTTTCTCAGCTCTGTTTCACAACGGTCCTCCAATGTCACGACTAGTACAGTGGAAATGAAGCGTTCAACCAAGTTCAGCAGGTTCACTGAAGAGTTAGTTAACTGGTCACCCAGTTTATTCATTTCAACTTAGTTTATCTGAGCAATCACGTTTTTGCCATCATTTTGACACGGCAACCGGGTCTCAATACTTCAATACCCATGAGCCTCGGCTGCCTTTTTCATGGAAAAGAAGTCAGTCAGAAGCCAATCAGAGCGGCTGCTGAACCAGGAAATGCTCCAACACTCAGAAACAAGCCTAACAGCCATGCTAGAGACTCGGTAAGGCAATGAGCTACCACGTTCAGCATCTTAACAACAACAATAAAACATGTAGAGGTGTTGAGATATTTCAGTGGACCCACGTGGTAGACGGGCCAACGCTGCCATCCATCAAGTCACATGGCTAACAACTACAGCACAGATTATTACAGCGTGCAGTGAGAACCAGAGACGCAACAACTACTTTGTAGGAACAAACTGACATTACAAATCCAACCTTCATCATCATCATCATCCACGGTGAGAGAAACCGACCGGAGAGAGGTCAATAGGTTAAAGTTACATCACGTATTAAATGGAGCAACTTCAGCTTGTTTTCTTCAGAACGACAGAGACTAGAAGGAGTGTGGTAAAAGACAAAGTTTAATGATTAAAGAAGATATTAATGATGATATAATGATATTAAGGATTAAATGCAGAATGAATATCCACCATGGTCACCTGGCGGTCACGCAGAGCGTTGGACATCTTCTGATGAACATGAGCTGTATATTGTTATCACTTCTTATAAATGTATTTACACAATTTGTGCTTCAAAATATGTACTTTTTTATTGAAGATGTTTTTAAGTACTTTTACACATACAGTATTTTTACCATCATGTTGGTGCACTCCATCTGGATTAACCTAGTGATTTGTACTTCGGACCAATATATTACAGTATATAACTAATACTAATACTGACATTCCCATCAGCCTCAGCTGAGATATAAAAACCATAAAGACCTCCACTACAGCTCTTATTCTGCTAGCTGCAAGATGTTTTATATTTAAAAAACACAGGAAGTAGTTGGCAGGAAATGGTCAAATAAGTAAAAGTCCTATAATCTTATTTATTTTCAGTAAATATTCTACCATGTTTGTTCTGTTTTCTAAAAAGCATCAGACACTGAAAAATCACAAGAGATATGAGGCTGTAAAGGTTTCATTTATTAAGGCTGTTTATGCTTTCAATGTTACAGAAAACACAACCACAGACAGCTGTATTAGTCCGCCGTAACCACGGTCCACCATAACCATGGTCCACCATAACCACGGTCTACCATACTTTGAACTCAAATCCACTGCCAAACACAGAGAAGCCGATCTTTCTGCCGATGGTGAAGCCTGTTCCCAGCACCTTTGCTTCTACACCTCCAGGTCCGAAGCCGACGCCGGTGTCAGCCGACAGACCGATGGTAGCTTTCACCAGACCAGCGGAGGCCGAAGCGCTGGCCAGTCCTGCTTTGGCGAAGGCTCTGACTCCTGTTGCCTTGGAGAATTCGGCTCCAGCGCTGGCGTTGGGCCCTTTAGCCTGAGCATCAAAAATGCCCCATTCAGCCTGAGCATGGCCGATTCCGGCACCGGCGTACCATCCTTCCCCTGATGCATCTTTCATGGACCCAGTACCGGCGTAGGTACCAGCAGTAAAAGCTTTACCGGGCCGGTCCAGAGTGTCAATTATCATCTGTGACCCGCCGGTACAGACCTCTAGATCTTGTCTCACAACTGCATCGGTTAAAAAAACAGACACTACATTTAATCTCTGAGGTAAAAAAGATGTACCACAGAATGACATTGTAAACACATATTTCAAAAGTAATATTTTAAGAAAAACAGGTTGTTATATGTTCAAGAATACTATTTTATTTATTTTTCTTTTGGGCTGAACTTCTACTTTAATATGTTAAAGGAGACATATCAGGCTCATTTCCAGGTTCATACTGTATTTTAGGTTTCTACTAGAACATGTTTACATGCTTTAATGTTCAATAAACTCATTATTGTTCTTTGTTGAGATAAACATGGTTCACCTTTGTAAAGGTAGCTTTCCAGCTGTGGGCGGTATATTCTAATGAGGCTGCATGTGACATAGGAAGGGGAGCCACATCTGATTGGCTGGTTGAGTCACATGTTTTCTGATCTCGACAGCCAATAGTAACCTGACTGGGTTGGTGGGAACTCCAGAGACCCAGATGGATGAACACAAGCACTGAAACAGAGTTTTTCATAATTTGTCCCCTTTAACTCTCAAAGCTACAACTCTTTTATTTGTTCTCAAAATATTACCACTTTAACCTGTTAAATAAAACATTTTTCACATAAAATTTGGACTTTATTGTCATATTATGACTTTTTCTCTCCATGTAGTCCTGAAATCTCATCCAGTGGAATCAAAATTATTATTGACTGTCAAAAAACTATTTAAATTAAAGCTGCAAGCAGCGATGAACGGGCCCTCGCCCCCGCGGGCACGTCTGGGGAACGCGCACGTCGGGGAAGACACTGTCGGGGGCGGGCATGACCTTCACCAATGAAACAGGCACTCTCTGCTGAGTAATATGACACATCTCACAAGACTCTACTATAAACGGTTCATGAGATATGAAAGGGGGCGGGGCTAACGTCTTGGGGCGGGGCTATGAGTATATTTTTTCATATACATGTCATCAGTACTGGACCACCATCATACCTGAGAGATTTGGGGCAGATTGGACTATGTACAGTTGAGTTACAATAACTGCCTGTTTCATGGCGAATGGCTCAAAATGGCCGCCATGCCACGGTCCGCTCGTTAAGTGAACACTCACCATTTTGATAACTTTTCATCCTGAAGGTCTTAAGATGGTCCTGACCAAATATCAACTCGATCTGATCAAATCTGTAGGAGGAGTTCGTTAAAGTATACGGCCTACAAAAAAACCCAGAAATGGGCGAAAAATGGACAAAATCGCACATAAAATTCAATATGGCTGACTTCCTGTTGAGTTTTGGGCATACCTCCAAGAGGCTTTTTTGTTTCTCTCCACATCTTACATCTGTCTACCAAATTTTGTACTTGTAGGTGAAACCGGAGCGCGGATATCAATTTTTCAATTTCATGGCGAATGGCTCAAAATGGCCGCCACGCCACAGTCAGGTCGTTAAGTGAAAACTCACGATTTTAATAACTTTTCATCCTCAAGGTCTTAAGATGGTCCTGACCAAATTTCAAATCGATCTTATTAAATCTGTAGGAGGAGTTCGTTAAAGTACGCGGCCTATAAAACGCTAAAAATGACATAAAATCCAATATAGCCGACTTCTGGGTGGGCGGAGCTAATGAAACCCAATGAGGAATATGTTTCAAATGATGAGTGGGATATGCATACCAAATTTCATGAATATCGGATTAACTTTGACAAAGTTAAAATTTCAACGCGTTAGGGGGCGCTATAGAGCCGGCTAAACACACTGAGCCTAATGGCTATACATTTACATAAAGTTCACAGGTGTCTATCATTTTGCCAAATTTCATGAATTTTCGAGTACCTAAAGGTATGTTCAAAATCTAAAAGACATAAGGGGGCGCTAGAGAGCCAACATGCCACGCCCAAGCAAAATTTCACCACTAAAATAAAGTAATTACTAGTTTGGATGTGCGTGTAAAGTTTCATAATTTTTTGTGCATCCTAAAGTCTTCAAATATGCGTTCGTAAATTTTAAAATCACGCAGGAAGTCCAACATGGCTGACTTCCTGTTGGCCGAAAGTATCTCAAAATCATTTAATCCAGGTATGAGGGCGTGAGCAATGACATACTTGAATTTCGTGAAGATCGAAGAAACTTTCTCTGAAAAACTGCGTACGTTAGGGGGCGCTATGGAGCCCCCTGGAGAAACCCGAGCCCAGTCACTCCAGAACATTGAATTTCCCACCAGTTCTGACGCATACTCCACTTTTGGTGAGTTTTTGGGGATGGCTAAGGTCCCAAAAACGCGATCTCCCAGCGGAAAAAGAATAATTAAAGCTGCAAGCAGCGATGAACGGGCCCTCGCCCCTACTTGCGCGTCGGGGATGCTGGCGGGACGCCCACCGACGCGGCCGGGCACCGTGAAGCCGAAACTCTGACGAGCGCCACGACGCCTGCCGCAAGGCTCTACGACAAGCGGTTCACGAGTTATGAAGGGGGGCGTGGCTAATGTGTAGGGGGCGGGTATAACCTTCACCAATGAAACAGGCACTCTCTGCTGAGTGATATGACACCTCCCACAAGACTCTACGACAAACGGTTCATGAGATATGAAAGGGGGCGGGGCTAACGTCTTGGGGCGGGGCTATGAGTATATTTTTTCATATACATGTCATCAGTACTGGACCACCATCATACCTGAGAGATTTGGGGCAGATCGGACTATGTACAGTTGAGTTACAATAACTGCCTGTTTCATGGCGAATGGCTCAAAATGGCCGCCACGCCACGGTCCGCTCGTTAAGTGAACACTCACCATTTTAATAACTTTTCATCCTCAAGGTCTTAAGATGGTCCTGACCAAATTTCAACTCGATCTGATTAAATCTGTAGGAGGAGTTCGTTAAAGTACGCGGCCTATAAAACGCTAAAAATGACATGGAATCCAATATGGCCGACTTCTGGGTGGGCGGAGCTAATGAAACCCAATGAGGAATATGTTTCAAATGATGAGTGGGATATGCATACCAAATTTCATGAATATCGGATCAACTTTAGATTTCGACGCGTTAGGGGGCGCTATAGAGCCCGCTGGCGACGCCCGTTCCCAATCACTACAGAACATTTCGCCACTCCCGACGCATGTTCCAATTTTGGTGAGTTTTGGGGATGGCTAAGGTCGTCAAAAACGCGTTCTTGCAGCAGAAAAATAATAATACCCAGAAAAACAATAGGTTCCACCGTTGGGTCCTGGCACTTTCGTGCTCGGGCCCTAATAATCTGCAGAAAAACAATAGGTTCCTGGCACGAAGTGCCAGGAACCTATTGTTTTTACTTACTCTCAGTTGCATGGTCTGAAAGAAAGAAAAGGGAAACTTAGTCATTGCATAATCAAGCAAGTTATTTTTTTTCTTTTAAAATCCATAAAAGACACATAATTACTCCATGGCTATAAGAACAGATTGATGGACTGTGCACATACTCTCTATACTACAATATATACAAGGTTTATCATCAAGATACTTCAACACTCCACACACTCCATAAAAAACAAAGAATGGACAGTTTTGTTGTGGCAGCTCTTTGTTTCCCTTTCAGTCACTGAAGTTAGTTTATTCAAATAAATTAGATTTATATTTATAAACAACACAGGACATTATTCTTCTAGAAGATGTTTGCCTACCTTCCATCTTCAGGAAAGGTAGGTCACTCTGAAAGAAGCAGAGGAAATGTCGACAGCAGATTAGAACAAGAGTTTTTCGGTGGGAACTGAAAAATAACGCAGGTAACAGATCTAGAGCAAAATATATTTTATTATTACAGGACCCCAACGGTGTCCTGGCACGAAGTGCAAGGAACCTATTGTTTTTGTCGGTATTATTATTTTTCCGCTGCGAGAACGCGTCTTTGACGACCTTAGCCATCCCCAAAACTATGTGTCAGAACTGGTGGGAAATTCAATGTTCTGGAGTGACTGGGCTCGGGTTTCTCCAGGGGGCTCCATAGCGCCCCCTAACGTACGCAGTTTTTCAGAGAAAGTTTCTTCGATCTTCACGAAATTCAAGTATGTCATTGCTCACGCCCTCATACCTGGATTAAATGATTTTGAGATACTTTCGGCCAACAGGAAGTCAGCCATGTTGGACTTCCTGCGTGATTTTAGAATTTACAAACGCATATTTGAAGACTTTAGGATGCACAAAAAATTATGAAACTTTACACGCACATCCAAACTAGTAATTACTTTATTTTAGTGGTGAAATTTTGCTTGGGCGTGGCATGTTGGCTCTCTAGCGCCCCCTTATGTCTTTTAGATTTTGAACATACCTTGAGGTACTCGAAAACTCATGAAATTTGGCAAAATGATAGACACCTGTGAACTTTATGTAAATGTATAGCCATTAGGCTCAGTGTGTTTAGCCGGCTCTATAGCGCCCCCTAACGCGTTGAAATTTTAACTTTGTCAAAGTTGATCCGATATTCATGAAATTTGGTATGCATATCCCACTCATCATTTGAAACATATTCCTCATTGGGTTTCATTAGCTCCGCCCACCCAGAAGTCGGCCATATTGGATTTTATGTCATTTTTAACGTTTTATAGGCCGCGTACTTTAACGAACTCCTCCTACAGATTTGATCAGATCAAGTTGAAATTTGGTCAGGACCATCTTAAGACCTTGAGGATGAAAAGTTATTAAAATGGTGAGTGTTCACTTAACGAGCGGACCGTGGCGTGGCGGCCATTTTGAGCCATTCGCCATGAAACAGGCAGTTATTGTAACTCAACTGTACATAGTCCGATCTGCCCCAAATCTCTCAGGTATGATGGTGGTCCAGTACTGATGACATGTATATGAAAAAATATACTCATAGCCCCGCCCCCTTTCATATCCCATGAACCGTTTATAGTAGAGTCTTGCGGGATGTGTCATATCACTCAGCAGAGAGTGGGTTAACCCTACATAGTTCGATCTGCCCCAAATTTCTCAGGTATGATAAAGGTCCAGTCCTGATTATATGTAAATGCAAAAATATAGTCATAGCCACGCCCCCTACACATTAGCCCCGCCCCCTTTCATATCTCATGATCCGTTTGTCGTAGAGTCTTGTGGGAGGTGTCATATCACTCAGCAGAGAGTGCCTGTTAAGTTGGTGTTGTTATCCCCGCCCCCTACACATTAGCCACGCCCCCTTCATAACTCGTGAACCGCTTGTCGTAGAGCCTTGCGGCAGGCGTCATGGCGCTCGTCAGAGTTTCGGTTTCTAGGTGCCCGGCCGCGTCGGTTGGCATCCCGCCAGCATCCCCGACCCGCGAGGAGGGGCGAGGGCCCGTTCATCGCTGCTCGCAGCTTTAATTATAAAATATATTTTATTATTATTATAAAATAGATTTTATTATTATTATAAAATAGATTTTATTATTTTACTACATTCTGACAAGAAGGCATTTGTTCACTGGTGGTCAACCAGCATAATGAAGTCAGTAATGAAGTTAATTCTTCATTCTGTACTGAATAAAAACTAAATCAAAAATATAAATTACTGATAATGACTGCACCATTTGGTATATATTGTAAAATACCAATCATACTATAAAGCATGTATACATTTCTGTTAACATAATATACCTCACATGGTTGGTGACTTACCTGAAGGAGGTTGCTCACAGGAGATGAATGCGTTGACAGCTGGACTACTGGACTAACCCCAACGGGAGGGTTTAAATATCACCCTGCAAAAGAATGTGAAAGTCTGAAACTATTCAATCAGCAGCTCAGAACAAAGTCCACAGAAAGGTGAGGTAGGAGTCACATACATCATTAACACATAAAAATATAAAAAGTCACATTAAGATAAGAGATGATAGTCCTTTATTAGTCCCACAGTGGGGACTAACATCTGGATGTTCATAGTCCCCCCACTCCATGTTAGTGGATGGGACATGAACCGAACTAAAGACTCAAAGAACGCGTCAGATCAATGTTTCAGAGATGGTTTTTGTCATCGGATGTATAGTTCTCATCACGCTGATGTTTTTCTGATCGGTTTGGTTTTGATGAGTTATTTGACGATATAAAAGGGGGCGGGACATCATGATTGACAGCTGTGAGTCGTATTCACGACCTCGTCAGTGGAAAGTCTCTGAAAGCTCAGAGTTCACGAGTTGTGACGTGTTTGTTGACGTAGTCAGAAATGGCGGAGGCCATGGAAGTTAGTTTTTTTCATTTCTGGATGGAAAGTTAACAATTTCATGTGATGAATAATAAAATAAATAAATCTACAGAGCCTTTAGAAAGGTGCTGAATAAAAGAATGGCTTTCCCTAAAACTAATTCTTCTGATTGTGAACTAATCATTTTAAATGTTTTGACGGGTCCAAAATGAATGTGTTGTTTATATCTGTGGAAGGTATCTGACGTTGAGGCTGGTGAGCCAATAGTATGATGGCGTTGGTATCACGTGGCGTCTCTGGGTCAAGTTACCAGATAGTGTTGGAAAATGGATAACTGAGTTTGACACACTGGCGTCTCCATCAGGCTGCAGAATACCTGAATAGTTACCGTGGCAACAAGTGACAACTGACAATAATAACCCATAAAATTACAATTCGGCATATTTAAACAAAACCAAGATCTACCTAACTAATATGTACTTTTTGTACTGAAGATGTTCATTGAAGTAAACTTTACAAGTATTATTTACCATCATGTACTACAGTACTGTAGTACTACAGGCTTATTGTAAACCACACAGTTTCCCTGAAGTTTTGACTTTCACTTACTGTCAGTTTATTGTAAACTCCCTACAATAAAACCGTTATAAATAAAACAGTTACCTGTATGGCATAGGGAATAAAAGACTTCTTATATATGCTACCGCTATAGCCTTTGGGACCTCTGGTCCTTTATATATATATATATATATACACAGACGTAGGCAAAATTGTTGGTACCCTTCCGTTAAAGAAAGAAAAACCAACAATGGTCACTGAAATAACTTGAAACTGACAAAAGTAATAATAAATAAAAATTCACTGAAAATTAACTAATGAAAATCAGATATTGTTTTTGAATTATGGTTCAGCAGAATCATTTAAAAAAACAAACTAATGAAACTGGCCTAGACAAAAATGATGGTACCCTTAACTTAATATTTTGTTGCACAACCTTTTGAGGCAATCACTGCAATCAAGTGATTTCTGTAACTCTCAATGAGACTTCTGCACCTGTCGACAGGTATGTTGGCCCACTCCTCGTGAGCAAACTGCTCCAGCTGTCTCAGGTTTGAAGGGTGCCTTCTCCAGACTGCATGTTTCAGCTCCTTCCACAGATGTTCAATAGGATTTAGATCAGGGCTCATAGAAGGCCACTTCAGAATAGTCCAATGTTTTGTTCTTAGCCATTCTTGGGTGTTTTTAGATGTGTTTTGGGTCATTATCCTGTTTGAGGACCCATGACCTGCAACTGAGACCAAGCTTTCTGACACTGGGCAGCACATTTCGCTCCAGAATGCCTTGATAGTCTTGAGATTTCATTGCACCCTGCACAGATTCAAGACACCCTGTGCCAGATGCAACAAAGCAGCCCCATAACATAACCGAGCCTCCTCCATGTTTTACATTAGGTACAGTGTTCTTTTCTTTGGATGCTTCATTTTTGCGTCTGTGAACATAGAGCTGATGTGACTTGCCAAAAAGCTCCAGTTTTGTCTCATCTGTCCAAAGGACATTCTCCCAGAAGCTTTGTGGCTTGTCAATATGCATTTTGGAAAATTCCAGTCTCGCTTTTTTATGATTTGGTGTCATCCTCGGTCGTCTTCCATTAAGTCCACTTTGGCTCAAACAGTGACGGATGGTGCGATCTGACACTGATGTACCTTGACCTTGGAGTTCACCTCTAATCTCTTTGGAAGTTGTTCTGGGCTCTTTGGTTACCATTCGTATTATCCGTCTCTTCAATATGTCATCAATTTTCCTCTTGCGGCCACGTCCAGGGAGGTAGGCTACAGTCCCATGGACCTTAAACTTCTGAATAATATGAGCAGCTGTAGTCACAGGAACATCAGGCTGCTTGGAGATGGTCTTATAGCCTTTACCTTTAACATGAAGGTCTATAATGTTCTTTCTGATCTCCTGAGACAACTCTCTCCTTAGCTTTCTGTGGTCCATGTTCAGTGTGGTACACACCATGATGCCAAACAGCACAGTGACTACTTTTCACCCTTTAAATAGGCAGACTGACTGATTACAAGTTTGAAGATACCTGTGATGCTATTTACAGGACACACCTTAGTTTAATATGTCCCTATGGTCAAACTATTTTACATCTTTTCTAGGGGTACCATCATTTTTGTCCAGGCCAGTTTCATTAGTTTGTTTTTTAAATGATTCTGCTGAACCACAATTCAAAAACAATATCTGATTTTCATTAGTTCATTTTCAGTAAATTTTTATTTATTATTACTTTTGTCAGTTTCAAGTTATTTCAGTGACTATTGTGGGTTTTTCTTTCTTTAACGGAAGGGTACCAACAATTGTGCCTACGTCTGTATATATATATACGGAGAGGACAGTCCACCAAACATAAAACAGACTGTTCTGGACAGGACTGTTATGTACTGAAAGACAGGATATAACAGTCCTGTCCAGAACAGTCAGTTTTATGTTTGGTGGACCGCCTCTCCGTTTCTGCATCCTGGAGACTAATCCTGAAAGTGAAAGTCTGAAATGTGCAGGAGTTTCATTCTGGTTTGATGGCCATCTATTGTCTCCACAGACACACACAGATGAACCAAATGTCCAAAACCTGTCATGTAAAACTATAAATCCAACCTGTTGTTATAGTTTTAAAAAGGAAACCACACAGGACAGTTTCTCCTGAGCGAGAGCAAAACAGTTCAAGCTGGGTTCAAATCTGGTGAGGATACCCCCCCCCCTGTGTTCCAGGCACGACCAGCTGGGAGGAGGCCACGGGGAAGACCAGGACTAGGTGGAGAGATTAGATCTCCACACTGGCCTGGGAACGCCTCGGGATCCCCCAGTCAGAGCTGGTTAATGTGGCCCGGGAAAGGGAAGTTTGGGGTCCCCTGCTGGAGCTGTTGGCCCCCCGACCCGACCCCGGATAACAGGTTGAAGATGAGTGAGTGATGATTTCAATGGTTCCGATACGATTCAAAGACGATATTTGGCTCAACTAGAGCGATACGATACAATTCAATGATTTGAAATCAATACAGTAACTTTTGGGTTTGACTGTGAAATAAATATGTGCTACTGGACAGAGCAGGTCAGGATTCCTCAAAGCTGTTCTTGTGAGGGAATCAGGGATATAAACAAGTAAACAACGATTAATGGCAAATACATACAGCTTTTATTAGAAAATAATAAACCTGCTGATTCAGTTCTCAAGATACAAGGCAGTGCAATATTTAACACTAAATATAATAAACCAACTTCTATTAAAGATAAATGAGCAGTGGTTTAACCTGCTGCTTCTGTCCTCATCTTCAATATAAACGGTAGATCAATAATACAGATGAACCCCGTCTACCCTCTATGTATGTAGATGGAGCCCTGAGTTCTTTTCCCCTATTAACTTCTGTAGGTTAACTCTGATTTACTCAATGTTATTTATCTTGGGTCACTATAGAAATAATTGAGTGTACTAACCCTTTAGCACGATGTGTAAGCACCACAATCTATGTAGGCTATATACCCTTTAACCTCTGAAACAATAAACACACCCAGAAACCCTTTTAAAATAGAAATAAGTCATTTCTTACTTTAATTGTAATAAAAAATAAATAAAACAATATTAACTGAAACCTTAAGTGTTATTACTTTTCTTTCTTTAACAAGTGTTTCCACTTAACAATAATCACACTGTGCACACACCAATATTCACATACTAAGCAGCAAAATATCAAATCAAATCGCTGCAGGCCTGGTTCCCTGCTTGTGATCGTAGGGACCAAACACTCTGCGGTCACTTCACTCCAACAGGAGCATAAACACAATAAAGCAGGCTGGTGGGTACCTTTCTTGTAGTTCTGTGGTTCTCCTTAGATGTAACCAGTCCATAGGCAGATGTCCATGAGCAGGAGGGCAGCAGGAGTCTGGTGGTTATCCAGAGGAAGTCTGAGCATCCCGGATGACTTAGACTTCCTCTGGGTGTTGCCTCTAACTTCCAGGTCGGAACAGTCCAGACGAAGCAGCTGTGTTAGCCGGGTTCAGCCGACAGTCTGTTCACCTCGCTGTTTCACCTCTCACTTAGTTAACGAGCGGCCTCATACAGATTACAGCGGAGCAAAC
>JAUPFX010000008.1:35159875-35204875 GCA_036937225.1 Sebastes paucispinis | reverse complement strand
CATGTTTAGTCCTGAATGACCAAATCAATCATCTGGATATCATCACAATCACATTTATTGCCAGGTAGGTTTTAATATTCAAGGAATTTGTCTCTATATTTCGGTGCATAATGGACACAATAAACACAGTGAGAGAAAAGAAAAATAATAACATCTGCTCTGCCTGTTGAGTGACTGAAGGTTTTATAGACTCACATTCATCATTTGGAGAGAAGAAGAACCCTAAAAACACCGTTACATCTCGGTATCCGAAATACAGACAGAGTGAGAGCTCTTTCTGTTTTACTCATCTTTGGTCCGCTACGCCCCGCCCACTTCGATCTGATCTGACCAATCGGTGGACATCTCAGGGAACGCCCCCTCCGGGATATGAAGGCTGTTGTCCAATCAGAACCGAGCAGCAGCTCAACGAGGTCAGCTGAGGAGACTGATCATCTATATATTATTTTATATATATTATTTAAATATATATAATTGTTTATATATATAATAATTATTATAAATATTATTATATATATATATTATTTATATAATATTTAAACATTTATATATATAGTTTATATGTATATAATTATTATAAATATTATTATATATATATTATTTATATACCGTATATTATTTATATATATAATTACTATTGTTATATATATTTATATGATTCTATCAGAGATGGTAGAAGTATTCTGATGTAATAATACTACAGTGAAGAAATACTCTGTAACCAGTAAAAAATATATTCTTAAACTTAAACTTAAAGTACCCTTTTCCACTTCAGAATAATATAGATGACTGAATTATAATTAAGAACGTATTAATGTGTTCATCACTTTAATGCTGAAGCTGGTATATATTGTATATATGGTATGAGTTTATTTTAATTAATTTGTATACTGCTGGATAGCTTGTGATCAATACTGTTATATTTTAATCTATAATATTACACAATAATATATCTGTTGATACTAATTTGTATTATTAATCTGAGTCTAACTAAAGCATCCTTCATTGGACTCACTTGGCCTAAAAATTACAAAATAAATGTCCCAATATGACATTTAGCAAAGCACAAACACAACATTTACACTTATTACAGATATCACATTTATTTTAACGTGGATGCAAAAATACACCAAAATATCAAATATCCAACCCTCTCATCTCTCATTAAACCATTACATTATCTATAACTAGAACTGATTACAAGATATACATATATACACATATATATACACACACACCAAGATATTTAGTTTAAAGCTGCAAACATGAAGCCATTTACAGGAATGTGTATCATCTATTATGATAATCAATTATTGTAGTTTGACAGTAGTATTGAGTATAACAGGAAAGAACAGTATAATACAGGATATAACAATATAATACAGGAAAGAACAGTATAATACAGGATATAACAGTATAATACAGGATATAACCAGTGTTCATGATGTCATTTGGAAGCACTGTTGGTCACCAGAGGCAACGGATACATCATGTAGGTGATGGTTCAGGTGGCCGTGAGAAAGACAGTAGGCTGTATAGTTATCTCCCAGATCTGGTGTGATCCTAAAACTATACAAACTACTACCTCATCCCACAGCTCCTCTTCCTCTCTGGGCTCCAGGTCATTTAACATATTTATATTTAAACCCTTTTAAACACACATACAGTAAACATGTAGAGGACAGATGTGAGAGGACAGATGTGACCCGTCCTCAGTAAATGATGGAGCCTACCTCTCAGGAGGCTTCCTTTCCTTGAGGAGGGTGTCCAGTCCGGTACCGAGTACCTGCTAGAAAACAGAGCAGGACATGAACCAGCCTCACCACACACACACACACACACACACACACACACACACACACACACACACACACACACACACACACACACACACACACACACACACACACACACACACACACACACACACACACACACACACACACACACACACACACACACACACACACTGAAAATACTCCACTACAAGGTAAAGTTCTGCATTCAAAACCTGACTGAGGTTAAAGTATTTTCAGCAAACTACTTAAAGTATCAACAGTAAAGTACTTCTACTTTCTATTCTATCTGATGTTTCTGGATTAATAATTCTGATGCATTAATGTGTATTTAACTGATGTAGATGTTATAACTCCTTTATATCCTGTTGACTAGTTTAATCTGCAGGTATGACTATAATACTACGGTATTATTATATTATATTGTTCTACTAACGTTGTATTCATCCTTACATTGATGACCCTCTGGAAGTCCTCCAGGCTGTGACTGGTATTATTATATGATATATTATATATTATTATATTATTAGATTATATATTATATATTATTATATTATATATTATATTATATTGTTCTACTAACGTTGTATTCATGTTAGCTGCTGTTAGCTGCTGTTAGCTCCTGTTAGCTCCTGTTAGCTGCTGTTAGCTGCTGTTAGCTGCTGTTAGCTGCTGTTAGCTCCTGTTAGCTCCTGTTAGCTGCTGTTAGCTCCTGTTAGCTGCTGTTAGCTGCTGTTAGCTCCTGTTAGCTGCTGTTAGCTGCTGTTAGCTCCTGTTAGCTCCTGTTAGCTGCTGTTAGCTGCTATTAGCTCCTGTTAGCTGCTGTTAGCTGCTGTTAGCTGCTGTTAGCTGCTGTTAGCTCCTGTTAGCTGCTGTTAGCTCCTGTTAGCTGCTATTAGCTCCTGTTAGCTCCTGTTAGCTCCTGTTAGCTGCTGTTAGCTGCTGTTAGCTCCTGTTAGCTGCTGTTAGCTGCTGTTAGCTCCTGTTAGCTGCTGTTAGCTGCTATTAGCTCCTGTTAGCTCCTGTTAGCTGCTGTTAGCTGCTGTTAGCTGCTATTAGCTCCTGTTAGCTGCTGTTAGCTCCTGTTAGCTCCTGTTAGCTCCTGTTAGCTGCTGTTAGCTCCTGTTAGCTGCTGTTAGCTGCTGTTAGCTGCTGTTAGCTCCTGTTAGCTGCTATTAGCTCCTGTTAGCTCCTGTTAGCTGCTGTTAGCTCCTGTTAGCTCCTGTTAGCTGCTGTTAGCTGCTGTTAGCTCCTGTTAGCTCCTGTTAGCTGCTGTTAGCTGCTGTTAGCTGCTGTTAGCTCCTGTTAGCTCCTGTTAGCTCCTGTTAGCTGCTGTTAGCTGCTGTTAGCTCCTGTTAGCTGCTGTTAGCTCCTGTTAGCTGCTGTTAGCTCCTGTTAGCTGCTGTTAGCTCCTGTTAGCTGCTGTTAGCTCCTGTTAGCTCCTGTTAGCTGCTGTTAGCTGCTGTTAGCTGCTGTTAGCTGCTGTTAGCTCCTGTTAGCTCCTGTTAGCTGCTGTTAGCTGCTGTTAGCTCCTGTTAGCTGCTGTTAGCTCCTGTTAGCTGCTGTTAGCTCCTGTTAGCTCCTGTTAGCTGCTGTTAGCTGCTGTTAGCTGCTGTTAGCTCCTGTTAGCTGCTGTTAGCTGCTGTTAGCTGCTGTTAGCTGCTGTTAGCTCCTGTTAGCTGCTGTTAGCTGCTGTTAGCTCCTGTTAGCTGCTGTTAGCTCCTGTTAGCTGCTGTTAGCTGCTATTAGCTCCTGTTAGCTGCTGTTAGCTCCTGTTAGCTCCTGTTAGCTGCTGTTAGCTGCTGTTAGCTCCTGTTAGCTCCTGTTAGCTGCTGTTAGCTCCTGTTAGCTGCTATTAGCTCCTGTTAGCTCCTGTTAGCTGCTGTTAGCTGCTGTTAGCTGCTGTTAGCTGCTGTTAGCTCCTGTTAGCTGCTGTTAGCTCCTGTTAGCTGCTGTTAGCTCCTGTTAGCTCCTGTTAGCTGCTGTTAGCTCCTGTTAGCTCCTGTTAGCTGCTGTTAGCTGCTGTTAGCTGCTGTTAGCTGCTATTAGCTCCTGTTAGCTGCTGTTAGCTCCTGTTAGCTCCTGTTAGCTCCTGTTAGCTGCTGTTAGCTGCTGTTAGCTCCTGTTAGCTCCTGTTAGCTCCTGTTAGCTGCTATTAGCTCCTGTTAGCTCCTGTTAGCTGCTGTTAGCTCCTGTTAGCTGCTGTTAGCTGCTGTTAGCTGCTGTTAGCTGCTGTTAGCTGCTGTTAGCTCCTGTTAGCCGCTGTTAGCTCCTGTTAGCTGCTGTTAGCTCCTGTTAGCTCCTGTTAGCTGCTGTTAGCTCCTGTTAGCTCCTGTTAGCTGCTGTTAGCTGCTGTTAGCTCCTGTTAGCTGCTGTTAGCTCCTGTTAGCTCCTGTTAGCTGCTGTTAGCTGCTGTTAGCTCCTGTTAGCTCCTGTTAGCTGCTGTTAGCTCCTGTTAGCTCCTGTTAGCTGCTGTTAGCTGCTGTTAGCTCCTGTTAGCTCCTGTTAGCTGCTGTTAGCTCCTGTTAGCTCCTGTTAGCTCCTGTTAGCTGCTGTTAGCTGCTGTTAGCTCCTGTTAGCTGCTGTTAGCTGCTGTTAGCTGCTGTTAGCTCCTGTTAGCTCCTGTTAGCTGCTGTTAGCTGCTGTTAGCTCCTGTTAGCTCCTGTTAGCTGCTGTTAGCTCCTGTTAGCTCCTGTTAGCTGCTGTTAGCTCCTGTTAGCTCCTGTTAGCTCCTGTTAGCTGCTGTTAGCTCCTGTTAGCTCCTGTTAGCTCCTGTTAGCTGCTGTTAGCTCCTGTTAGCTCCTGTTAGCTGCTGTTAGCTGCTGTTAGCTCCTGTTAGCTGCTGTTAGCTGCTGTTAGCTCCTGTTAGCTCCTGTTAGCTCCTGTTAGCTGCTGTTAGCTCCTGTTAGCTGCTGTTAGCTCCTGTTAGCTCCTGTTAGCTGCTGTTAGCTCCTGTTAGCTCCTGTTAGCTGCTGTTAGCTCCTGTTAGCTCCTGTTAGCTCCTGTTAGCTGCTGTTAGCTGCTGTTAGCTGCTGTTAGCTCCTGTTAGCTCCTGTTAGCTGCTGTTAGCTGCTGTTAGCTCCTGTTAGCTCCTGTTAGCTCCTGTTAGCTCCTGTTAGCTGCTGTTAGCTGCTGTTAGCTCCTGTTAGCTGCTGTTAGCTGCTGTTAGCTCCTGTTAGCTGCTGTTAGCTCCTGTTAGCTCCTGTTAGCTGCTGTTAGCTGCTGTTAGCTCCTGTTAGCTCCTGTTAGCTCCTGTTAGCTCCTGTTAGCTGCTGTTAGCTGCTGTTAGCTGCTGTTAGCTCCTGTTAGCTCCTGTTAGCTGCTGTTAGCTGCTGTTAGCTCCTGTTAGCTCCTGTTAGCTCCTGTTAGCTGCTGTTAGCTGCTGTTAGCTCCTGTTAGCTCCTGTTAGCTCCTGTTAGCTGCTGTTAGCTCCTGTTAGCTCCTGTTAGCTCCTGTTAGCTGCTGGTTGTCCTCTCATTGAGTCTCTATGAGTCTCATCTCCACCAGTAGCTGTTAGCTGAAGCTCTGAACGGCAGCCTGTTAGCTAGTTAGCTAACAGGCTAACCCTGAGCAGCCAGTAGTGTTATCATGCTGTCAGCTGGTACTGGTGGTCCGGTCCTCTCGGGTCCTCTCCGGTCCTCTCGGGTCCTCTCCGGTCCTCTCGAGTCCTCTCCGGTCCTCTCGGGTCCTCTCCGGTCCTCTCCGGTCCTCTCGAGTCCTCTCGGGTCCTCTCCGGTCCTCTCGGGTCCTCTCCGGTCCTCTCCGGTCCTCTCGAGTCCTCTCGGGTCCTCTCCGGTCCTCTCCGGTCCTCTCGGGTCCTCTCCGGTCCTCTCCGGTCCTCTCGGGTCCTCTCCGGTCCTCTCCGGTCCTCTCGAGTCCTCTCCGGTCCTCTCCGGTCCTCTCCGGTCCTCTCGGGTCCTCTCCGGTCCTCTCCGGTCCTCTCGGGTCCTCTCCGGTCCTCTCGGGTCCTCTCCGGTCCTCTCCGGTCCTCTCGGGTCCTCTCGAGTCCTCTCGGGTCCTCTCCGGTCCTCTCCGGTCCTCTCGGGTCCTCTCCGGTCCTCTCGGGTCCTCTCGGGTCCTCTCCGGTCCTCTCCGGTCCTCTCCGGTCCTCTCGAGTCCTCTCGGGTCCTCTCCGGTCCTCTCGAGTCCTCTCCGGTCCTCTCGAGTCCTCTCCGGTCCTCTCGAGTCCTCTCCGGTCCTCTCGGGTCCTCTCGGGTCCTCTCGAGTCCTCTCCGGTCCTCTCGGTCCTCTCGGGTCCTCTCCGGTCCTCTCCGGTCCTCTCCGGTCCTCTCGGGTCCTCCTGGAGTCTCCGGTCCGGTCCGGTACTGGTCTCGGCTGGTGCAGCAGTGGTTCCTCTGACTCGGTTCTGAGGGTTCTGAGGGCTAACAGCAGCAGCTCGGTGTTTCAGCAGAACATCACGTGACCCGAACCAGCCTGCTACGTAGCACCCGTCAGAGAGATGGCGCGTGTGCGTGTGCGTGTGCGTGTCTGGTCTCTTAGTGGTCAAACAGAACTACAACTACTGTCCGTCACGTGACGACATCAAGACCAAATAGACTTCCCCCCATAGACTATATTATATATAATATATCCATATATATATTATATATGGATATACATATATAATATATATATATATATTATATAATATTTATATATATATTATTAATTATATATATATATTATTATTATTATTATTATTATTATTATTATATATATAATATATATATTATTCAGCCACAGACTCATCCCTCCTGGGTCAGTCCTTCATGCTGGCAGCCATCAGGCTCCACAACCAAGGCTGACCCCCTTACGACAACTATGAGGACTTTTAAGAAAGTTAAACATGCACTATCTGGCGCACTTTACACTATACATCCTATATACCACTTTATTGCTGACTGCACATATGTACATATTACATTTATTTATTTATTGTACATACTACATTTATTTATTGACAGACTGTACACACTATGTTCACCCATTCACTCTGTATCTTTTATATCTCTATTATTGTCTTTAGAATGTGTGTATACCTTTACCTCTCCTGTGATTCACTCTGTTTGCTGATGTTGCTGCTTTGACACCTGAATTTCCCTCCAAGGATTAATAAAGATCCATCTTATCTTATCTTATCTTATAATATACATGTATATATATACATATATATTATACATGTGTATATATATATATATATATTATATATATACACATGTATATATATAATATATATATGATAGACATCTGTAACTCAGAGGATCATTTATTTGGAGGTGAACACTTTGATAGTCCTGATTTAAATCATTAAAGCCACTAACAGCTGAATCAGAGTTATTCTTCCTGTTCATGTGAATGAGACCCAGACCGTGACGTCAGGACCACGTCGCCGAGTCATGTGACCGAGCGGACGCTACACCGCCAAGATCCAGACGGAAGTGGAGCCGTTTCGTTTTTGTTTTTTGTTTTTTTTATTTGTAAATGTCAGTATCCATAGTAACAGCAGAAAACATTAAAAACATTTACATACAGAAGATGATCACAATGATCATCCTGCCGTCCAATCAAATCAGAGCTACAGGAAATCAATCAATCAATCAATCAATAATTTAATAAATTAATAATTAATTATATATATAAATAAATAAATTATTAATCAATTAATTAAATAAGTAAATAAATATATAAATAAATAAGTATGTAAATATATAAATAAATAAAGGACACAAGTACTTTTTCACTAAAAGAATATTTTATTTCAGCACTAAGTCATAAATAAATAATTAATTAAATTAATAAATAAGTAAATAAATAAGTAAATAAATAAGTAAATATATAAATAAATAAATAAAGGACACGGGACACAAGAAGTACTTTTTTTACTAAAAGAATAAATTTTATTTCAGCACTGTAAGTCATTTCCCAACCAGTACAAACATGACTGCCATCTTTGTCTTTCTGAACCGTTCCTCCTCCTCTCCTCCTCTCCTCCTCCTCCTCTCCTCCTCCTCCTCCTCTCCTCCTCCTCCTCCTCCTCTCCTCCTCCTCCTCTTCCTCCTCCTCCTCTGTGACATCAGACCACCAACAGTCAGACTAATTAATAAAACAACAAAATAATAAGCTTTCTTTATTCTCGTCTTTCCACAAACAGTCCGGTGCTTCCATAATGCTAACAATGATGACAAATTATACCAACCATAATTATAACAGCAATAATGATGATGATAATATTTCTATAACAATAATATTATGGATAAATTTTAACCCTTTTCGCTGCACAGGTAGTTTCAGGCGGCCCTGGTACTGGAGGACATGCATCGGGACTCTTGTGGCTGATTCACCAGCGGGACCAGAAACATCCCATAATGATCAACTGGAGGGGGGGGGGGGGGGTTATACTGGAGCCTGGGGGGGTGGGGGGGGTGGCAGTGTAGAGAGAGACAGACAGAATAGGGACCTTTATTCAAACTGGACAAAACGCTGTGAGGACGAGGAAGAACAACGGATGACTCGTCTCCACATCCTGTACGACTGGACGACAGACCATAATACTGTTGGACTTCTACAATATACAACATGGTACATCTCTATTCTGGGACTTTTGGTTCTCTTTAACGTCATCGAGCTCTTCAGAGGCGCTGAGCAGCGAGACGGGACGCTTTTTATCTGCTGGACAACTCTTCATCATTTCATCATCATCATCATCATCGGAGACGCTGAGTTCTCCTCGCTACGCTCCGGCTGAGACTCACACCGGACAAGAAACTAAACATTATATATATATATGCATATATATATATATATATATATATATATATGTATATATATATATATATACATATATATATATATATATATACATACATACACATATATATATATATACATGTACATATATATGTACATGTGTATATATATATATATACACATGTACATGTATATATATATATATATATATATGTACATATGTATATATGTATATGTATGTATATACATACATATACATACAGGTTATACAAGACACGAAATTGGTTATCGAGATTGTGGATGATTTATTTTCTAGTCGTTGCAGATCTAAAAGCAAAGCTGGAAGTTGAAGCTTGCAGATTTATCAGTTCATTCTAATCTATTTTTTATTTTATGTTATTATTTTGTTTATTTATCGACTGATTGTTTCAGCTCTGGAGTCTTTAAATAACTTTCATCAGCGTACATGCAGATGATGTGATGTTGTGTCGGGAGGCGGGTTGATCTCTGAGTCGTGTTTAGAGGAGAATTCAGCGTCTCTCAGCAGCGTCTATGTCCTCCTGCGATGGAGAGACTCAGTAATCAGTAATCTGAGTCTGGGAACGTTCAGAGAGCACAACGAGTGCATGCAAGAAAAACGCAAAAGAGGGCGCCAAAACCCAGCGGGACTGAAAGCGTCTCCGTCGGGTGTCGATCTGAGCGATCTGAGCGTGTGCAGCGGCGCTCACAGTCTGAATTCAGTCAATGAAAGAAGTTACAGAGCGAGCAGCAGGAGCTGGTGAATTTACCCACAATGCCTAAAGACTCGCTCGCTCGATGTCTTTCCCCGTCTGTCTGCGTCTCCACATAAAAACACGACCTCACATTGACTGTCAGATGAATCACACGTGCTGTAATGTCATATATATTTATATATACTGTATATATAAATATAATCATCACTACTGGGGGGTGGGAGGGGCAGACTGTCCATGTCTATGGAAGCTTTATAGGGACAGACTGTCCATGTCTATGGAGGCTTTATAGGGGCAGACTGTCCATGTCTATGGAGGCTTTATAGGGACAGACTGTCCATGTCTATGGAGGCTTTATAGGGACAGACTGTCCATGTCTATGGAGGCTTTATAGGGACAGACTGTCCATGTCTATGGAGGCTTTATAGGGACAGACTGTCCATGTCTATGGAGGCTTTATAGGGACAGACTGTCCATGTCTCTGGAGGCTTTATAGGGACAGACTGTCCATGTCTCTGGAGGCTTTATAGGGGCAGACTGTCCATGTCTCTGGAGGCTTTATAGGGACAGACTGTCCATGTCTCTGGAGGCTTTATAGGGGCTTTATAGGGGCTTTAGAGGGGCTTTAGAGGGGCTTTAGAGGGGCAGACTGTCCATGTCTATGGAGGCTTTATAGGGGCATTATGGGGGCTTTATGGGGGATGTTGGGTGTACTTTGGTTCTCAGGTGTTTACTAGAGACGTTTGGCTGCTTCGTGCACGGCGCAGAGTTCAGCTTAGACTGATGAGTCAACCACCAGGTTGTTATCGGGGATATTATGAGAATCATAACATAGTGCAGGCGACAATTTTCATTTAAAAAAAACGGGCAATATTTACTTACGTACATAATAAACGGTGGTCTAAAGATGCCATATAAAATACAGGTAAGGAAAATCTCGATCATTACAGTTCAGATGTCTAGGTTGGCTAAGCGTATTCAGTACTAACTGAAGCGATGGTAGAAGGATTAGATTAAAGATGTAATAACATTAAAAATAGTAAGAAAAAACACATTTGCACAATTGAATAAAACCGTTTTTTTTCAGATTTTTTTTTTCCAGACTCTGGCTAGATACATACAGAAACTGATTATCAACGTTAATATAACCTTTACTGTTAGTCGGGTTGATTAAGGTGGGCGGGGCAGCCCAAAGAGAGAGAGAGAGAGAAACGGCCAATAGAAACGGTCCTAAAGGGCTAAAAGGAGAGGCAGAGCGGGAGGTGACGACAGCGGAGGAGAAGAACTGAAACAGGAAGTGACGGGAGGATGGTGTGTGTGTGTGTGTGTGTGTGTGTGTGTGTGTGTGTGTGTGTGTGTGTGTGTGTAGAAGGTGTGAGTGTGTGATGCATGTACGCTATGCGGGAGATTAAGAGAAGAAGTCAATGGACATTTCTGGGGAGGAGGGGGGGTTATAGCGGGGTGGGGGGGTGTAGGATAACAAGCATAAAATCACTGATCAAATATCTATCGAACTAAAACAGACGAGGACGAGAGAGGGACACTACATCATGTATCGAGTTGACTGTTTTCTGTTCTATCTACTGTGTAACTCTGTAAGGGTTTAACATCTATGTGTGTGTGTGTGTGTGTGTGTGTGTGTGTGTGTGTGTGTGTGTGTGTGTGTGTGTGTGTGTGTGTGTGTGTGTGTGTGTGTGTGTGTGTGCGTCAGTAGGACGTGTTACCAGACTGACCTGGTGAACTGACGACCACCACTGGAACTGAAACTGCACAAAATCACTTCAGCACGAAAGCAGAGAGAACGCTGCTGGTAACCTAGCAACTGAACATCTGGTTCTCGTGTGTGTGTGTGTGTGTGTGTTAGTGTGTTTGTATCTGGCGAGCGAATCGAGAGAGGGCATCATATACCAGATCACGCTCTGGCTCGCCGCGGAAAAGCCTTCTTCTATAACGACGTACTGGTGCGATACACGTGTGTGTACTAATGTCGACGGTGTAACGCAGTAGTATTTATAAAGAGTAAATGACTCCTAGTAGTAGTATTACGTATTCTAGACGTAGTATTTCGGCCAGTTGAGTTCTATATTCTCTAGCCTTGGTGTCTGTATGACAGTCCTGTGTTCAGCCCGACGCTACTCGTAACCTAGAAACACCTGCAGCACTCCAACGCTTCGTCCCTACCAACAACGGAAACCTCTCATTTTATTTGGTGTCGGTGTCGGCGGCGCAGCACGGCCCTGTGATGATGAGCGTAGGCCTACGCTCACGGCTGGGTCAACTGTCATGGTTGATTCAGAACTGACGGGGATGTCTGACGCGACTACATCAACACTTACAGATACAAGTCGGGTTGATTCCTTCAAAAACGGCGTTTGTTTCCGTGTCAGTCGGTGGCACGCCGCGGAGGAGCACGAGTCATCAACATAGTAAGAAAATAAGGTGCTGCTGTGTTGACTTGTCTTTAGTTTGTTTAACACGGTGAGCTCGTTCAGTCTCTCTCAGTCAGTTCATAGAGATTATCATCATCGTGTTTCACTGGCCGGCGTCGCTACCGCCGGTCGGTTCGCTGTGGTTCCGTAGTCAGATGAAAGCTACTAAGGGGGAGTGGGGGGAGGGAACACATCTCATTCTCTACAAACACAAGTGCTCTAATAAAACGATTCGTTATGGTAAGTCTCAGATTGTGAGCGGCACACTCGGGTCCGTCACGAGGCCTCCCTCTCTCCTGTCATGTGATGCGACCCGTGAAAAGCCTCCGCCGCGTCGGGCCGGGCTGCTTCAGGGCGTTTAAGTGCTTCCTGTTGGTCTAAAGTGACACACCAGAGCTCGTGGTGCTGGGCTATCGTCATGACAACCGTTACTCTTTCACCACCAGAGGGTGGTGAATGGGGGGGGGGAATCTTTGAGGCTTTAGTCGCCACGCCACTTTATCATCGCCGGCGGCCTCAGTCGGCTCGCCGCTTTTTAAAAATACACTTTGGAAATAAACGTGAAAAGACTTCCTTGAGAATCAGGAGTTCCTTCAACGTGGTTGTAAAGTCGGTGAACGCCGGACGCCGGTCGGACACCGATCGGACGCCGGTCGGAGGAGCTCTGCCTGGCAGCAGCCCCCCCGATCCTCAGCGCTCGGCTCTATCTTTTCTTTTTGGCCTGAACTCCAGAAGGTGCCTCACAGTTTATCTCTGTTTCACCTGGTAGCAGAAGACTGTGGTTCCAGTGTGGTTCAACATTTTTAAAACAAAGTGCTTCTTTGTCTGAAACCACTCTGTTCACATTCTGCCGTCTCTAATAGATCTCTACCGTCACATGTAGCTCCACATGTCATCATCGGGGGACGCCGTTCACCCGGATATACAGATATACGGGGGGCGCCGTTCAACCGGATATACGGGGGGCGCCGTTCAACCGGATATACAGATATACGGGGGGCGTGTTCCAATTCATCATCTTAAATACAACAATAAGTGCTTCTGTTGGGCTAATAATACAATCAAAGCTTTGGGACGGGGGAGGGGGGGGGCTCATATAATAATGCACTGTTTCTTTTTGGAGGAGCGGGGGGGGGGGGGGGCATCTTGCATACTTTAGGGCTTAAGGTGCATAAATTCATGGGGTGTCTTAGCACAGCTGATCGCTAGGCTATGCTACATGGGTCAGAGTCAGACAGCACGCTAATACCACTAATACCACGGGGGGGGCGGGGGGACAAGTGCTCCTGTGATTACATAACCAATCAATCAATCAATCAATCAATCAATCAATCAATCAATCAAGGGCTTCGGTGCTAGTAGAACTAGTATAAGTGAGGGGGTGGGGGGTACATCACTGTTACATTATTATTAAAGAGTCAAACTCTGTCTCAAACCTCAAACCTCACGACACGGCGACGGCCGCATCAACACACAACTACCAACCAGGCCTGCCATGGAAACCATGGAAACCATGGCGACCACATCCAATGTGTCACCGTAGCGGAGAGCTTCCCGCGTGTGTGTGTGCAGAGGACCATTAAAACACTAAGAGACATTTTAACTGTACAGATGCCCATACTGAAGGGGGGGGGGGCGTTAAGTGGCGGGGCATAATGGGGGCGGGGCTTCAAGCTTATTTTACTCTGAGTGCGGGGCGGGGGGGCGTTTAGGATTTTGAGTGTGGGGGGGGGGCGCTTACAGACTCATGGAGAAAACCTCTCTTCATTAAACAACGTAAAACCACATGAGAAAACTAAACAGGAAGTAAAGAGCTCGCTGCTTTATGACGCGGAGCAGCAGGAAGCGCGAGGAGGAGCCTCGCCGCCGCCGCCTCCTGCTCCACGTCATAACGTGCACAGCTAGCGGGCAGGGCTACAAAAACAGGGAAAGGCAGTCAAACACAGAACTCTCTCAGAGCAGTGCATCCTGGGAAAGGACGCCATCACTCCTCTTTCTGTAGCGCTCCGTCTGACGGGCAGTCGTCAAGGCAACAGGGGGCCTCCACCTCCACCCCCTCTGATTGGTTGTCTCTGCTGGCTAAGGCACACGGGATTGGCTGGGCCAGGGGGGCCAGCTCCAAGGGCTGGCCGATGGCGGAGGCCGCTGAGCTGCCGTTCAGCTGCTGGGTGGCGACCTCTGGCGTGGAGACCGCCTCCTCTGACGGCTTCGGGGGACTGCTGGATGGCGGCGGCGGCGACGTCTGGAGGAAGAGGAGGACGGGCAGAATGTCAACACAACAGCACAGACACAGGCCCTGTTCACACCTGGTAGTAACATGTGTCCTCAGTGATCTGATCACTAGTGGACAGCTATCAGTACAGATGTGAATGCACTCAGGACGCATTGAGCTCTGATCCCTCAGACCACATTCAGAGGTTCAGAAGGCGGTCCGGGCCACATTCAGTACGTCCTGTCGGTAGGGCTGGGCGATATGGTCTAAACATAATATTGCGATATTTTTAGGCCATATCGCGATACACGATATACAGACGTAGGCAAAGTTGTTGGTAACGTTCCGTTAAAGAAAGAAAAACCCACAATGGTCACTGAAATAACTTGAAACTGACAAAAGTAATAATAAATAAAAATTCACTGAAAATTAACTAATGAAAATCAGATATTGTTTTTGAATTGTGGTTCAGCAGAATCATTTAAAAAAACAAACTAATGAAACTGGCCTAGACAAAAATGATGGTACCCTTAACTTAATATTTTGTTGCACAACCTTTTGAGGCAATCACTGCAATCAAGTGATTTCTGTAACTCTCAATGAGACTTCTGCACCTGTCCACAGGTATGTTGGCCCACTCCTCGTGAGCAAACTGCTCCAGCTGTCTCAGGTTTGAAGGGTGCCTTCTCCAGACTGCATGTTTCAGCTCCTTCCACAGATGTTCAATAGGATTTAGATCAGGGCTCATAGAAGGCCACTTCAGAATAGTCCAATGTTTTGTTCTTAGCCATTCTTGGGTGTTTTTAGATGTGTTTTGGGTCATTATCCTGTTTGAGGACCCATGACCTGCAACTGAGACCAAGCTTTCTGACACTGGGCAGCACATTTCGCTCCAGAATGCCTTGATAGTCTTGAGATTTCATTGCACCCTGCACAGATTCAAGACACCCTGTGCCAGATGCAACAAAGCAGCCCCATAACATAACCGAGCCTCCTCCATGTTTTACATTAGGTACAGTGTTCTTTTCTTTGGATGCTTCATCTCTTCGTCTGTGAACATAGAGCTGATGTAACTTGCCAAAAAGCTCCAGTTTTGTCTCATCTGTCCAAAGGACATTCTCCCAGAAGCTTTGTGGCTTGTCAATATGCATTTTGGAAAATTCCAGTCTCGCTTTTTTATGATTTGGTGTCCTCCTGGGTCGTCTTCCATTAAGTCCACTTTGGCTCAAACAGTGACGGATGGTGCGATCTGACACTGATGTACCTTGACCTTGGAGTTCACCTCTAATCTCTTTGGAAGTTGTTCTGGGCTCTTTGGTTACCATTCGTATTATCCGTCTCTTCAATATGTCATCAATTTTCCTCTTGCGGCCACGTCCAGGGAGGTAGGCTACAGTCCCATGGACCTTAAACTTCTGAATAATATGTGCAGCTGTAGTCACAGGAACATCAAGCTGCTTGGAGATGGTCTTATAGCCTTTACCTTTAACATGAAGGTCTATAATGTTCTTTCTGATCTCCTGAGACAACTCTCTCCTTAGCTTTCTGTGGTCCATGTTCAGTGTGGTACACACCATGATGCCAAACAGCACAGTGACTACTTTTCACCCTTTAAATAGGCAGACTGACTGATTACAAGTTTGAAGATACCTGTGATGCTATTTACAGGACACACCTTAGTTTAATATGTCCCTATGGTCAAACTATTTTACATCTTTTCTAGGGGTACCATCATTTTTGTCCAGGCCAGTTTCATTAGTTTATTTTTTAAAATGATTCTGCTGAACCATAATTCAAAAACAATATCTGATTTTCATTAGTTAATTTTCAGTAAATTTTTATTTATTATTACTTTTGTCAGTTTCAAGTTATTTCAGTGACTATTGTGGGTTTTTCTTTCTTTAACGGAAGGGTACCAACAATTGTGCCTACGTCTGTATATCGTGATATTTTCAAATATCCTCTAAGCACTTCATAAATGCTCAATTTAACCCTTTAATGCATACAATCACACCAATATGATGATTCCTGTAGTCCCTGCAGGACACTGTATGTCTGCTTTAAGACATCCTTGTTTATATTCATTAGTGGTTTCTTTTGGAACAGTTGTAATGTTGTGCTCTAGCAGTGGTGGACTGTAGACCACTCAAGTACTGTACTTCAGTACGGAGCGGGGGACCGCGAGCCCTCACTCACCGGGCCTTACCGAGCCGAACTACAGCAGTGTGCGGACTGTCGCGGAGGAGATGCCCCCGATGAGGACCAGCCAGCCCACTGAGAAATGTAAAAGTATTTTCGGTTCATTATGAAACTGTTTATGGCCCACATGTAAAGAGGAGGATGGAGCAGCTTTCACAAACATTTATAAACGCCAACTGGCGATATGAAACTATATTAAAACAACAAACGGGAGGGGAAGGGAGTTTTGTTTAGTTTATTGTTTTGTTGTGGTGGTGAAAACGTTACCAGCAGTAACACTGCTGCTCCTGCTTTGCAGCGATCCAGAAAACCCAAACAGATGGCTTGTTTCTTCCTCTCAGCGGCTTCTCTGGTTCACTGTGCTGTTTGTTACAGCGCCAACACAACGGCGTGATGCCGCACATGCAGTTACAAAATAAAAAATTACGAAATTTGACGGAGGCGGCCGCCTCGTGATTCTCTATGCAGGTAAAACGCTGCACACACCCTAACCCTAACCCAGGAGAGAGGTCTGGCTGGGGCGGAGTCTGTGATGTGTGAGAGGGAGCCGGAGGAGAGAGGGAGAGAAGGAAATGCCAAAGCGAGTCTCATGCCGGCGGGCTGGCTTAAAAATATTACATGACAATTTGTAGTCGAAGTTCGCGATATAGTCATTTTATATATTGCGCAAATATAGTCGATGTATTGCCCACCCCTACCTGTCGGTACAACTGTATTTTAATAATATATATCTGATCTATCGGCTACATATCTACAGACTATCAGACTACAGACAGGAAGTACATCATCATCATCATCACACTGTCGGATGGAGCTCTGTTCCAGCTGTTTCCTGGCGAAGGCAGCGGTGTCGGCGGCGTGGAGGTCCCCGGGGACCGCCGGTACAATAACCTTATATTTAATGTTAATAAAAATGTACCTACAGCTGTCCACTAATGATCCGATCACTCAGAACACATGTTAATACCAGGTGTGAACAGAGCCAAAGAGGGTATTTACAGCTGTGATCACTGTTCATGGAGGAATAAGGTGTGAAAGTGTGCTACCTGTGTTCTGTTGGTCGGAACCTTTTTCACGCTTCGTATCTTGGCTGGGATCTCTTTACCCCTCCTGAGGATGAAGAAACAGAAACAACCGATATCAGAGGTCTCACTAACTCTGGAGGACATTTCACACCCTGAACCAGGAGGAATCCCTCTTCACATGGGGACATCATAACATCATGGTGACGTCATAACATCATGCTGACATCATAACATCATGGTGACATCATAACAGAACATTTATCATTTTAGCCAACAACGTTAAATAGAAGTTACAAAAGTGATTACCGACTTCTACCAACACTGGATATCTGTAACAGAGCTAGTTAATAACATAATACACATATATACACACACATGTTGACAGAACCGTCTGATTTCCGAATAAAAACTAGAGGCGGGAAAAGATCCATTTTTACGATTTCTAAATAGATGTTTTAACACCAGAATGGATATATCTGCTTCATCGGAGTCTCTGTGGAGGTAGAAGGAAGTTACCGCTTTTATTGTGGTAGTCTGAGTAACGTGACGTCATATCCGTTCCGTATCTGTCAACCAAAACAAACCTCAGAGAGTGTAAAACGTTGGAGTGTCGTCGTGGATACGACCTGCACCCTCCCATGTTAAATCCAGCGTGGTAAACACTACACATCCAGTAAAAGATGGAAACACTTTGGGTTTCACACATTGACAGGAAAAGCAGAGCTAGACAGAGCAGAGCTAAAGCTGCATGCTAACTCTGTCACCGACAGGTAACATTATGGTATGGAGGTAACGTTATGGTATGGAGGTAACGTTATGGTATGGAGGTAACGTTATGGTATGGAGGTAACGTTATGGTATGGAGGTAACGTTATGGTATGGCGGTAACGTTATGGTATGGCGGTAACGTTATGGTATGGAGGTAACGTTATGGTATGGAGTTAACGTTATGGTATGGCGGTAACGTTATGGTATGGTGGTAACGTTATGGTATGGAGGTAACGTTATGGTATGGAGGTAACGTTATGGTATGGCGGTAACGTTATGGTATGGCGGTAACGTTATGGTATGGCGGTAACGTTATGGTATGGAGGTAACGTTATGGTATGGAGGTAACGTTATGGTATGGAGGTAACGTTATGGTATGGAGGTAACGTTATGGTATGGCGGTAACGTTATGGTATGGCGGTAACGTTGCGGTGGAGCCGGCCGTCGCTCTCGTCTCCGTGGTCAAATGGGCCGACGCTACGACTGTAGAGCACCCAGATACTGACATTTCTGTTCTCTGCATTGAAACGGCCCCGATGGAGCTGACCATGGATGGATAAAGAGAACGGAGCTGACGGGAGAGCTAGAGACCACCTTGGAGAAGTTAGAGGAAGTAGACACGTGGGACTACGTCCGCTTTTCAAAATAAGGTGTTAAAGGGAACTGTAGATACTAAATACATCTATGGAAATCAGATTGATGGATTATATTCACCAGAAGTATAAAACATTACATGTCCCTTATAAATTAAAAAGAAAATCCCACTAATCTGTGAGGGAAATGTCTTTATTCTTTGATTTCTGGGTTGCTGGATAATAAATGTAATCAATAATTCCTGCCAATGATCCTGATATATTTGACTTCAGGACATCTCTGACTACAGACATGCTGTAAATCAAACATTTTTACTTGGTTCATTTAAAGATTTTACAAAGTCAAAGTCCCTAGAAGTGTCTGATTCATCTTGTTCACTTCATGGTCTAGAGGTCAACAAGTTAACAACAATCACTATAAATCGCAGTAGTTGTATTGATTAGAAGGTGATGATGATGTTACTCACCCTCTCCCTGCTCCCACTGACACCACTTGCATGTTGAACCCCCCCCTCCCACGGACCGGTTTGTTCCCGGCCCACTGGCCGACCACCATACCAGCGATCTCCAGCTTCCCTCCCTGGGGGGGGATGGACTGAAGGCCTGCAGAGACAAGAGAACATCGTAGAGTCTCCAGTCAGAGAGTACAGCTGTGTCCCAGTTCCACACTACACACCAGCTGTATACTCTATGTACTATTTAATATATATATATATATATATATATATATAGTACTGTGTAGGTGATCTGCAGTTGGTAAACAAGAGATCTGGACACCTTCATGATTTACACTAACAGGAAACTATACCACACATGCACCGCAGCTTTCACTTTTTATGCACCACATATCCGTATTATTTTAGATAATTTTTTTGTATTTTTATAAACTATTTATGTGCCATTGTGTTTCTTTTATAGTTTTATAATCTATATCCTCCGATCGGCTCTGAAGTCCATCCTGGTCGCACCGATCTCAAATCATAAACATTAAACATGTTCAGTATTTATTTATATATCTGATCATACTAAACATGTTTATAGGGACTGTTAGTAAGAATCAGAAATGTGTTGTTAACAGCTTCACCTGTGGCCGTTAAGTCAACTAAAGTCAGCGTGCTGTTGCTGGCGCTTGTGCTCGCTCTACATAGACATGAAGGAGCATCGCTCAACACAGTGAGGAGACACACGTCAGCTAAAAGCACAATATCACTCTATATTTCAGCTGCTTGGCAGTAATGTTAGCTGACCAGACCAAGGTCTCTCCATGAATCAATGCTGATCCTAGTGTTGGCTTTTCCCGCCTCAGCCTCCCGACCGCGGCCGGAGGGAACGGGGGAGACGCCGGCGTTTTGGTGGGAGACGATAACGTTTCTCTCTGCGGAGCCCCGTCACTTCACCAGACACGGGAAACCTCTGTTGGTCTGGAGGAGCTGCAGCAGTTATTTCTGCACAAACGTCCACTGAACATTCACTAGATATTCTCAGAGCTAAACTAACTCTGCTGCAGTGTGGAGTGAGCAGCATGCACGGGAGAGGTGGAGAGAGAGAGAGAGAAGGAGCGCGGTGTGTGAGTGAAGGCAGCAGAGGAGCAGAGGAGCAGAGACTCCGGTCCTGGAGACCAAAGCTCCGGTCTCCCCCGCGTCCTCCGACCGCGGCCAACACTGTTTAACAGCTTCACTAGATACAACCAAGAGGTTTTGGTGCTTCACTGGAGTTTGTGTTGGAGTCTGAGTCTGAACAGCGGAGACACACGAGAGACCATGAGACACCGACCAGCAATGATCTATACCTGGAGGAAGTTACAAACAGGAACTTTAATAATATAATATCTAACCCTTTAACAGGTCTTAATATCCATTAACATTAAGCGGTGTGAAACAGCTCTAAGAGGTGTGAATGAGCTCTGAGAGGTGTGAGCAGAGACCAAGAGGTCAACAAAAAGCATGGAGGTACCTGGGAAGGCTCTGGGTCTGTGCTGGGCCGGGTGATGAGGATGATGAGGGTGATGATGATGAGGCATGCCCATGGGGCGGGGGGGGTATAGGGGAGGCATCGGGTAGAAAGGGGGCACCATGGCTGGGGGGAGGAAGGCTGGAGGAGGAAGAGGAGGAGGAGGAGGAGGAGGGCGGGACAGGTTGATTCCCTCCAGGATGGCCTGACGCATCTTCTCCACCTTCGACACCAGCTCCTCCTGCAGAGAGAAGATTCATATTATTATTATTAGGGCCCGAGCACGAAAGTGCCAGGACCCAACGGTGTCCTGGCACGAAGTGCAAGGAACCTATTGTTTTTGTCGGTATTATTATTTTTCCGCTGCGAGAACGCGTCTTTGACGACCTTAGCCATCCCCAAAACTCACGAAAAATGGAGTATGTGTCAGAACTGGTGGGAAATTCAATGTTCTGGAGTGACTGGGCTCGGGTTTCTCCAGGGGGCTCCATAGCGCCCCCTAACGTACGCAGTTTTTCAGAGAAAGTTTCTTCGATCTTCACGAAATTCAAGTATGTCATTGCTCACGCCCTCATACCTGGATTAAATGATTTTGAGATACTTTCGGCCAACAGGAAGTCAGCCATGTTGGATTTCCTGCGTGATTTTAGAATTTACGAACGCATATTTGAAGACTTTAGGATGCACAAAAAATTATGAAACTTTACACGCACATCCAAACTAGTAATTACTTTATTTTAGTGGTGAAATTTTGCTTGGGCGTGGCATGTTGGCTCTCTAGCGCCCCCTTATGTCTTTTAGATTTTGAACATACCTTGAGGTACTCGAAAACTCATGAAATTTGGCAAAATGATAGACACCTGTGAACTTTATGTAAATGTATAGCCATTAGGCTCAGTGTGTTTAGCCGGCTCTATAGCGCCCCCTAACGCGTTGAAATTTTAACTTTGTTAAAGTTGATCCGATATTCATGAAATTTGGTATGCATATCCCACTCATCATTTGAAACATATTCCTCATTGGGTTTCATTAGCTCCGCCCACCCAGAAGTCGGCCATATTGGATTTCATGTCACTTTTAGCGTTTTAACAAACTCCTCCTACAGATTTAATAAGATCGATTTGAAATTTGGTCAGGACCATCTTAAGACCTTGAGGATGAAAAGTTATTAAAATGGTGAGTGTTCACTTAACGAGCGGACCGTGGCGTGGCGGCCATTTTGAGCCATTCGCCATGAAACAGGCAGTTATTGTAACTCAACTGTACATAGTCCGATCTGCCCCAAATCTCTCAGGTATGATGGTGGTCCAGTACTGATGACATGTATATGAAAAAATATACTCATAGCCCCGCCCCAAGACGTTAGCCCCGCCCCCTTTCATATCTCATGAACCGTTTATAGTAGAGTCTTGTGGGAGGTGTCATATCACTCAGCAGAGAGTGGGTTAACTAACTCAACTGTACATAGTTCGATCTGCCCCAAATTTCTCAGGTATGATAAGGGTCCAGTCCTGATTATATGTAAATGCAAAAATATACTCATAGCCACGCCCCCTACACAACTCATGATCCGTTTGTCGTAGAGTCTTGTGGGAGGTGTCATATCACTCAGCAGAGAGTGCCTGTTTCATTGGTGAAGGTTATGCCCGCCCCCTACACAATAGCCACGCCCCCCTTCATAACTCGTGAACCGCTTGTCGTAGAGCCTTGCGGCAGGCGTCGTGGCGCTCGTCAGGGTTTCGGTTTCACGGTGCCCGGCCGCGTCGGTCGGCGTCCCGCCAGCATCCCCGACGCGCAAGGGGCGAGGGCCCATTCATCGCTGCTTGCAGCTTTAATTAGGGCCCGAGCACGAAAGTGCCAGGACCCAACGGTGTCCTGGCACGAAGTGCAAGGAACCTATTGTTTTTGTCAGTATTATTATTTTTCCGCTGGTAGATCGCGTTTTTGGGACCTTAGCCATCCCCAAAAACTCACCAAAAGTGGAGTATGCGTCAGAACTGGTGGGAAATTCAATGTTCTGGAGTGACTGGGCTCGGTTTTCTCCAGGGGGCTCCATAGCGCCCCCTAACGTACGCAGTTTTTCCGAGAAAGTTTCTTCGATCTTCACGAAATTCAAGTATGTCATTGCTCACGCCCTCATACCTGGATTAAATGATTTTGAGATACTTTCGGCCAACAGGAAGTCAGCCATGTTGGATTTCCTGCGTGATTTTAGAATTTACGAACGCATATTTGAAGACTTTAGGATGCACAAAAATTTATGAAACTTTACACGCACATCCAAACTCGTAATTACTTTATTTTAGTGGTGAAATTTTGCTTGGGCGTGGCATGTTGGCTCTCTAGCGCCCCCTTATGTCTTTTAGATTTTGAACATACCTTTAGGTACTCGAAAACTCATGAAATTTGGCAAAATGATAGACACCTGTGAACTTTATGTAACTGTATAGCCATTAGGCTCAGTGTGTTTAGCCGGCTCTATAGCGCCCCCTAACGCGTTGAAATTTTAACTTTGTTAAAGTTGATCCGATATTCTTGAAATTTGGTATGCATATCCCACTCATCATTTGAAACATATTCCTCATTGGGTTTCCTTAGCTCCGCCCACCCAGAAGTCGGCCATATTGGATTCCATGTCATTTTTAGCGTTTTATAGGCCGCGTACTTTAACGAACTCCTCCTACAGATTTAATCAGATCGAGTTGAAATTTGGTCAGGACCATCTTAAGACCTTGAGGATGAAAAGTTATTAAAATCGTGAGTTTTCACTTAACGACCTGACCGTGGCGTGGCGGCCATTTTGAGCCATTCGCCAAGAAATGGAAAAATTGATATCCGCGCTCCGGTTTCACCTACAAGTACAAAATTTGGTAGACAGATGTAAGATGTGGAGAGAAACAAAAAAGCCTCTTGGAGGTATGCCTAAAACTCAACAGGAAGTCAGCCATATTGAATTTATGTGCGATTTTGCCCATTTTTCGCCCATTTCTGGGGGGTTTTGTAGGCCGTATACTTTAACGAACTCCTCCTACAGATTTGATCAGATCGACTTGAAATTTGGTCAGGACCATCTTAAGACCTTGAGGATGAAAAGTTATTAAAATGGTGAGTGTTCACTTAACGAGCGGACCGTGGCGTGGCGGCCATTTTGAGCCATTCGCCATGAAACAGGCAGTTATTGTAACTCAACTGTACATAGTCCGATCTGCCCCAAATCTCTCAGGTATGATGGTGGTCCAGTACTGATGACATGTATATGAAAAAATATACTCATAGCCCCGCCCCAAGACGTTAGCCCCGCCCCCTTTCATAACTCATGATCCGTTTGTAGTAGTCTTGTGGGAGGTGTCATATCACTCAGCAGAGAGTGGGTTAACTAACTCAACTGTACATAGTTCGATCTGCCCCAAATCTGCGCTTGTCAGAGTTTCGGCTTCACGGTGCCCGGCTGCGTCGGTCGGCGTCCCGCCAGCATCCCCGACGCGCAAGGGGCGAGGGCCCGTTCATCGCTGCTTGCAGCTTTAATTATTATTATTATTATTATTATTATTATTATTATTATATCTATTAGACACCAGCTCCTCCTGCAGCCACAGGATCACATCCGTACGTACCTGTCCCTCGCACATGTCCAGCAGGGCGGCCCGGTCTCGAGCGGCCCGGGCCAGTTTGCTCTGAAACAGTTTGCCGTCGAAGAAGCCCCAGGGGCAGCAGTGTTCCCACGGCAACGGCTGGCCGCACACATCGTTGATGAACAGCGCCGTGTCGACGCCGGCCATGAAAAGAGAAGCCAGCTGCACGCCGCGGGCGTCCACCTTCTCCACCTAACGGCAAACAAACAAATGGTAAATGGTAAAAGGACTTGCATTTATAGCGCTTTTTTAGTCTTCCAACCACTCAAAGCTCTTTACACTACATGTCAGCATTCACACACACATCCATACGCTGATATCAGAGGCTGCTAAGGTGACAACTTTGCCATGTTATCTAGCTCTAGCAAGATGGCGGCGCGCACTGGTGCAGCGGCTCATGGCTCTCTAACTCGGTTTTGTTTGTTGTTTTTTTCCGTGTTTTCGGAGTTGTGTTATGCAACATATATCTACAGTCACCAAGACCTACGTAATATCGGATTACAGTACAACACAGCCATTACAAACGACTTCCAACGGACTCACAACATACCAAGGGACATAGCGAGACCATCGGGCTCTCCGTGGATTATAACCGGGCCCGTCAGACTGCGCAGACGGCGGAGGGAGCGGAAGCAGAAGCGGGGGTGCAGAGCGGGCCTACTAGCTAGGCTAAGGAAACAACCGGCCAGACCTCCGCTACCAAGCATCTTCCTAACAAACGGCAGATCCATTATACATAAAATGGACGAGTTGGAGCTACAGGTAGCTGCAAACAGCTTCATACGGAACTGCTGTGTGATGATCATTACAGAGACCTGGCTTCACCCGCTAATCCCAGACGCAGCAGTACAGCTAACGGGCCGCACGACACATCGCTTCGAACGGAACAGTGACTCCAGTAAGAGGCGAGGGGGAGGACTCTGCCTTTATGTAAACAATGACTGGTGTTCCAACAGTAGGACTACAGACTGTTATTGTTCCCCGGACCTAGAAGTCATGTCAGTCACATGCAGACCCTTTTATCTGCCACGGGAGCTAACAGTTGTCATTATCATGGCTGTTTACATCCAACCAGATGCTAACATTAGCAGCGCTCTCGCCCACCTACTCAGTACTGTAAAACATCAGCTGGCCCATCCTGACGGCGTTTTTATTATTGCCGGCGATTTCAATCAAGCATGCTTAAGGACAGTACCTCCCACCTTCACTCAATATGTGAAGTGTAATACAAGGGGGAAAAGACACTCGACCACGTATACTCCAACATAAAGCATGCTTACAGGAGCAGCCGGGGATCGAACCACCGACCTTCCGATTGGTGGAAAGCCTACTCTACCCTCTGAGCCACAGCCACCCCGTCTTTTATTTTTCCATAGATGTATTTTGTATATACAGTTCCCTTTGTTAACACCTTATTTTGAAAAACGGCCGTAGTCCCACGTATCTACTTCCTGTAACTTCTCCAAGGTGGTCTCTAGCTCTCCCGTCAGCTCCGTTCTCTTTATCCATCCATGGTCAGCTCCATCGGGGCCGTTTCAATGCAGAGAACACAAATGTCAGTATCTGGGTGCTCTACAGTCGTAGCGTCGGCCCATTTGACCACGGAGACGAGAGCGACGGCCGGCTCCACCACCACGTTAGCGCCATACAATAACGTTTCCTGTCCGTGACAGAGTTAGCATGCAGCTTTAGCTCTGCTCTGTCTAGCTCTGCTTTTCCTGTCAATGTGTGAAATCCAAAGTGTTTAGGGGGGTGGGAGGGATCTCACCTTGAGCTCCTGTAGCTGATCGGGTTCGTAGAGCTGACTGGAAACAGCCTGAGCCAGGAAGGCATCCAGCTCATGTCTCTGGAGTATCCTCCCTCCAGGCCACTGCATCATATACCTGAGAGAGGACAGAGCTCACGTTTACTGACAAAGACGGACTAACAGATGTAATCAGAGAATAGAATAGATAGATATATGCATCCACAAGCTTTGACCTCCACTTAGCAACAGCTCCATGTCGTCATAGCACAGTGGTAACACAGCAGAACACACCATTACTGAAAATCACACAACTACTTCCTGCTACCAACACGGAGCTCTAGCTGATGTAGTAATGTACACACAATATGTATTTTGCTGTGCAGTGTACTGAGAAAACGTGCAGCCTCAAGAGTCTTCATTCAGTAGCACTAGTCATTTATAGTAATCTCTGGTTAGGTGTAGGTGTTTAGGTGTTTAGGTATTTAGGTGTTTAGGTGTAGGTGTTTAGGTGTAGGTGTTTAGGTGTGTAGGTGTAAGTGTGTAGGTGTAGGTGTTTAGGTGTTTAGTTGTTTAGGTGTGTAGGTGTTTAGGTGTTTAGGTGTAGGTGTTTAGGTGTGTAGGTGTTTAGGTTTAGGTGTTTAGGTGTGTAGGTGTTTAGGTTTAGGTGTTTAGGTGTGTAGGTGTTTAGGTTTAGGTGTTTAGATGTAAGTGTGTAGGTGTTTAGGTGTAGGTGTTTAGGTGTAGGTGTTTAGGTGTGTAGGTGTGTAGGTGTGTAGGTGTTTAGGTGTAAGTGTGTAGGTGTAGGTGTTTAGGTGTTTAGTTGTTTAGGTGTGTAGGTGTTTAGGTTTAGGTGTTTAGGTGTGTAGGTGTTTAGGTGTTTAGGTGTAGGTGTTTAGGTGTGTAGGTGTTTAGGTTTAGGTGTTTAGATGTAAGTGTGTAGGTGTTTAGGTGTTTAGTTGTTTAGGTGTGTAGGTGTGTAGGTGTTTAGGTGTTTAGGTGTTTAGGTGCAGCGTCCTACCTGAGCACGCAGCACATGAGCAGCAGATGCTGGGGGACCTGTGCTGGGTTGAGGAGGGCTGGGCAGTCGGAGCGTAGGCAGGCCAGGAAGGCCCTGGTTCTCCTGGAGCGGTCCTCGCTGGCTCGACCCAACCACAGGCGCCGCAGGTTGGGACAGGTCCACTCCCGGAAACACAGGGCCGGGACCAGCTCCGGAGTCAGGGCCGACTTTGCTTTACCGCTGCTCCACTCTTTGACAATCACTGGAGGAACTGGACCAGAAGAGAGAGAGGAGGGTTAAACATGGCCAGGAGAGGAGTAACCATTCATCTACTACATCGATATCTCGATTTATATTCCTACCATCCAACTACATCAATAGGTTCTCTGCTAGTTGTCGTTCACGCGAGACGTATATCGATATAAAATTGATTGTATGGATACTGAGGATTTGCACCTTGTATTTAAGGACGACAAACATCGTATGAAAGTGTTCTTTAGCACTTGTATCAGTAAAGAAATGTTAAACATTACTCCGGTTCACTCTCCATACATGTGGCAGCTTGCCAGCTCCGGCCCCTGCAGCGCGAGCACGCATCCATGGTGTGCACGCAGACGAACGGCGCACTGGACTCCTCGCTCTCTCACCCGGCAGAGGAGCCCATCGGCAGAGTTTCAGGTGCTATCAGTCCACTCGACGACGGCGGCTTCAATCCACAAGAGCTTTCCCCGTCATGATATCTATGCGCACGCAGCATCAGCTTCACTTATCCAGCCAGAGAGCAGACGGTCCGCGAGGCAGATTATCACGACGGGAGTAAAGTAAAAAACTAAACAGAAACTCGGCTAACGTTAGTCTAACGTAGTTTTAACATGTTGTTCCAGATGTTTTCATTTATGAAAAGAGCCCAAATGAACCCTGTAGGTGGACTACTGGATTACTATCAGCTGTTTGATCACTATCAGCTGTTTGATCACTATCGGCTGGTTGATCTCTATCAGCTGTTTGATCCCTATCGGCTGTCTTATAACTATCGGCTGTTTGATCACTATCGGCTAGTTGATCCCTATCGGCTGTCTGATCTCTATCGGCTGTTTGATCACTATCGGCTGGTTGATCCCTATCGGCTGTCTGTTCACTATCGGCTGTTTGATCACAATCGGCTGTTTGATCTCTATCAGCTGTTTGATCACTATCAGCTGTCTTAACTATCGGCTGTCTGATCCCTATCGGCTGTTTGATCCCTATCGGCTGTCTGATCACTATCGGCTGTTCTACAGTTGCACTTTTTATTATTTTCTAATAAAAGCTGTATGTATTTGCCATTAATCGTTATTTACTTGTTTATATCCATAATTAATTTATCCCCGATTCCCTCATAAGAACAACTTTGAGGAATCCTGACCTGCTCTGTCCAGTAGCACATATTTATTTCACAGTCACACTGACTGAATCTTTGGCAGAAATAAGTTACTGTATTGATTTCAAATCATTGAATCGTATCGCTCTAGATGAGCCAAATATCCTCCTTGAATCGTATCGGAACCATGGAAATCGTATCGTAGTAAAAATGTTTCGTTCCACCCCTACTGGACATGGTTTGGTTTAAAACAACAATACTTTTTTTTTTACGATCTTGGAGTAGATGTTTTAATGCCAGATAAAGCTGATAAGCTTCGAATGTCTGTCGTCATATTTTTTTATGAAAAAATAATAATAATAAAAATAATTCCTGCTAGGGATGCACCGATAACGATACCAGTATCGGGTCCGATACTGTTCTCATGTACTCGTACTCACAAAACGGCTTCGATAATGCTTTACGGTGGTGCGCCTGACCCCGCTGGGCCGGGATCCCGCCTCATTGCGCCACAGGGTTTTGCTTGCACCCTCTGACTCGCGCGTGCGTTAGACTCCTTGGTCCGTGTTTCTAGAAGGGTCGGGTGGGTTGCAGACATCGCCGCAGACCCCTGGCACCTTTTACGTGGGGCAAGCCCTGATCTGGCGGCAGGACGCGGTCGGGGCGCATTGAAAACAGTTCGCCCCGGTTGACAATCACACCGGGAGCAGGGGGCTGTCCCTGGCGGGGAGAGAGGGCACACGCAGCTAGCCTTTTGTCCACGGTGCGGCGAGGTCCGGGCGGGGAGCGATGTAAAGCTGCAGCCGCGAGCCACCTTCGCCCTGAGCCTTTCCAAGCCGACCTAGAGCCGGTGGCGGCGCACCGCCTCGTATGCCGTGTGTCGCTCACACCCTCCAGCTGGCTGTTAACGAGGGTCTTTTGGCACGGAGAAGTACTCGTCTCGGTACTTGGTATCAGCGAGTACCCAAATGTAAGTACTTGTACTCGGTCTGAAAAAAAGTGGTATCGGTGCATCCCTAGTTCCTGCCAATGATCCTGATATATGTGACTTCAGGACATCTCTGACTACATACATGCTGAAAATCAAACATTTTTACTGGATTCATTTAGAGATATTTCAAAGTAAAAGTCCCTAGAAGAGGATGATTATACTTGTTCCCTTCATGGTCTAGAGGTAAACAAGTTAACAACAATCAGAATAAATCACAATACTTAAAAATCACAATACATATCAAATAAGCACCAGAGTACGGTGATAGTACTGAATCAGGAGGATCGTCCAGCTCTAATAGTTCCTTTCCACCACTGTATAAATGTGAGTGTATGTACAGTCCATATACTGTACTCTTAAACCACCATCTGTCCTCCATAGACTCTCTCTATGGACTGGACTCAGTCTCAGGCCTACCTTCCAGGGGAGCCCTCTTGCGGAGAGCGAGCCTCTCCAGGCGGCGGTGTGTTTCAGCCAGACTGAAGAGGACGCCGTAGGCGTACTGTCTGGCAGCACGGAACAGCAGCGAGGCAGGAGGCAGCTCAGAGTTACACTCATCCTCTATACACACCGGCATCTTCATCTCTCCCTGAGGGGGTGGGAGGACAGAGGGATTACAGGGAGGCTCTGATGGCGTTCACACGTTACATTAACCCTCGTTTTACCAGACAACAAAGATAGATCACACACCTGCAGAGACAATGAACCCTGAATGAGCTCTGGGTGAGTTTACCTTGGTCAATATGTGGTAGATCTGGGGGTACATCAGTCCTCGTCGGTGTCTGTGCTCGGCTACACGGAGAACCTCAGCACTGACCTGAAGTCAGAGATAAACACAGGAAACACGGTGACCCTGCAGCTCTGATCTGGTGTGAATGTGTGTTTTATGTTTTATCTGTCGTGGACACACACCTGAGGCAAAGGGGGCGTGGTGATGTCCATGTGACTCCGCGTCGCCATAGACAGCAGTGACGGAATGTGTGACGCGCTCCCGTTGCCTTGGGAACCGTTTCCAGAGGCCGAGCCCCCCCTTCCAGCAGGATCTTCCCACCGAGAGGGCTTGTCCGTCAGATGGCTGAGAGAAAGGGATTATGTGAGAGTTTTAGTCATCCTCTAACTCGCTCTTATGAAACTAGTCTGTGTTCGATGCTCGTTTTGTTTCAGTGGATTCAACAGTTCATTCAACAGTGGATGTGACATCCAGCTGCAATGGCTGCACTGCATTGTGGGAAAGGCTCATCTGATAATCACACTGGCTTCAGGGGGTTTCCTGATCAAGTTTACTGACCCCTAATGGGGTTACTGAATCCAACCGGACCCGCTAACCCTGCTCCTCACAGGTGAATCCTGATCTATGAAACTATTCTATGACATCAGAGCAAAGAAGGACTGGACGTTGAACTGGACTCTGACTGTGTGTAAACCTGGATATTAATATTTATCCGTGCAAGGTGAATGAAAACAGAAAGTATAGAGAGGATCCACCAGTGGGACCTGATTCTACTGACAGTAGAATACGTAGAACATTAGAGGAGTCTGATCTCCATCTGCAGCTGTGCAGCATTCAACTCATGATTTTGAATTTGAATGTCAAAGTGAATGAAGCTTCAAACTACTGAAGTAACTAGACTAATGAGCCATCCATCCATCTTCAACCTGTTATCCGGGGTCGGGTCGCTGGGCCAACAGCTCCAGCAGGGGACCCCAAACTTCCATTTCCCGGGCCACATTAACCAGCTCTGACTGGGGGATCCCGAGGCGTTCCCAGGCCAGTGTGGAGATATAATCTCTCCACCTAGTCCTGGGTCTTCCCCGTGGCCTCCTCCCAGCTGGTCGTGCCTGGAACACAGGGGGGCGTGGGGGGAGGCATCCTCACCAGATGCCCGAACCACCTCAGCTGGCTCCTTTCAACGCAAAGGAGTAGCGGCTCTACTCCGAGTCCCTCACGGATGACTTAGCTTCTCACCCTATCTCTAAGGGAGATGCCAGCCACCCTCCTGAGGAAACCCATTTCAGCCGCTTGTACCCGCAATCTAGTTCTTTGATTCATGACCCATCCCTCATGACCATAGGTGAGAGGAGGAACGAAGACTGACCGGTAGATCTAGTTCTTTGGGTCATCACCCAGCCCTCATGACAATAGGTGAGAGTAGGAACGAAGACTGACCGGTAGATCGAGAGCTTTGCCTTGCGGTAAAGCGAATGCAATACCGCCCACCCCGCTGCTCCGATTCCCCGGCCAATCTCACGTTCCATCGTCCCCTCACTCGCGAACAAGACCCCGAGGTACTTGAACTCCTTCACTTGAAGTAAAGACTCGTTCCCTACCCGGACTAGGCAATCCACCGGTTTCCTGCTGAGAACCACGGCCTCAGATTTAGAGGTGCTGATCTTCACCCCGGCCGCTTGACACTCGGCTGTCAACCGATCCAATGAGTGCTGAAGGTCACAGACCGATGATGCCACAAAACTTTAACTAGCAGCTGTTCAATGAGCATGTAGTGTGTGTTCCTGATGGCCGTCGCTGTACGCTGAGCTCAGCTCTCCTTGTGATTAATCATGAGTTATTTGAAGTGCTCTGCTCCACCTAAAATGACTAAATCCCCTTTAACTTGAATATAATGAGGCAGATAGAAGCGTGATGGAGTAAACATGACTTTACGGTCGCTGCGTCTTACTTGGCGTTGCTGTCGTTGGGTTCGTCTCCATCTGATGACGATGAGGGAGACGGAGAGGGGACAGACTGAGCGGCGGTGTGATGATTGGGTAATCTGTTCCCCCCCTGAGTGGAATCATATGGAGCCGACCAATCAGTGAAGCCCATCTTGCCCGTCAGCGAATCGTTGCAGTCTTGGGACGGCGGCGGGTTCTGGAACAGAGGGGTGGAGCCGGGTCCGTATGGAGCATTCTGATAGGGTGGCTTTAACCCTGGAACCTGGGGAGGAGGGAACTGTGATCGGAGGAGAGAAGAGGAACAGAAGAAAGGAGAGGTGTTGAAGAAGGAGAGAGAGGAGGGAGGAGTGAACTAATACTGTCCTATTCAAACCAGAAGTATCTAATGGAGGATCTGTGATGAAGGACTGAACCCTCCTCTTCCTCTAAAGGAGCACATTAATCCACCCTGCTGCATGTAGAGAACAGATGACACTCACATATCAGAGGAACAGTCGACAATCTACCTGATTCTTTCCAGGCTGCATCGGTCCCATGTGTCCAGGTGGTCCCCCGAATCCAAACCCAGGTACTGAAACAAAACAAGGATGCAAATGAACATTTTCTTCACATAAATATATCAGCAGTGAGTCAGTGATTACATCCTAAAGCTGAGACCATCCACCCATCTCCTGATTCTATACTATCACCATACCTGGGTGCAGATTCAATATGTATTCTGATTGTTAACTTGTTGATCTCTAGACCATGAAGGGAACAAGATGAATCAGACACTTCTAGGGACTTTTACTTTGTAAAATCTTGAAATGAATCCCGTAAAAATGTTTGATTTTCAACATGTATGTAGTCAGAGATGTCCTGAAGTCAAATAGATCAAGATAATTGGCAGGAATTATTGATTACATTTATTATCCAGCAACCCAGAAATCAAAGAATAAAGACATGTCCCTCACAGATTAGTGGTATTTTCTTTTTAATCTATAAGGGACATGTAATGTTTTATACTTCTGGTGAATATAATCCATCAGTCTGATTTCCATAGATGTATTTAGTATATACAGTTCCCTTTGTTAACACCTTATTTTGAAAAGCGGATGTAGTCCCACGCGTCTACTTCCTGTAACTTCTCCAAGGTGGTCTCTAGCTCTCCCGTCAGCTCCGTTCTCTTTATCCATCCATGGTCAGCTCCATCGGGGCCGTTTCAATGCATTTGAGGGCGTTTTCACACCTGTAGTTCGTTTTTCTCTGGTCTGAATCAGGGACCAAATTGTTACCGTGCTGCATGTTGCCTCAAGTTTGGTTTGTGTTCACACGGCAGCATTTACAAGCCGACCAAAATTTTGGTGCGCAGGGTGCCTGGGTTAGCTCAGTTGGTAGAGCGGGCGTCCATGTATTAAGGCTTGGTCCTGACCGCGGCAGCCCAGGTTCGAATCCGGCCTGTGGCCCTTTCCGCATCCACTCTCTCTCTCCCCCCTTTCAAGACTCTATCCACTGTCCTGTCATAAAAATGGAAAATGCCCCCAAAAAAATAACTTAAAAAAAAAAAAAAAAAAAAAATTTTGGTGCGCAAAGAAACTGTTCTCTGATTGGTCAGAATTTCCAAGCTGGAAAACTCCCGGAAGTAAACAAAGAAGAGCAGACTTCCAGAACGCAACAACTACGCGGCTTGATCTCGGCCCTGGTCATCTTTTTTTTTTTACCTCGTAGCAATTTTTCACTCAATGTATTGATGCACCGCCAAAGGCGCAGATCAAGACTTACGGAGGACGGAGGACTACTACAGACTACTACAGACTACTGGTTCTTGTTTCCTACTCACAGATGAAGGAGGAGGGCCCCATGTTGGGCGAGCGAGGTTTGGAGGCAGCTGAAAAATACTCCACAGCTTTCTTGAATCGCTCCACTTTGTCCTCCATACGAGACTAGAAAGGAAGGAAACAGAGCATCGTGATGACCTTATGATGACCTCATAACCTGCTGGGATGATGACTGATGGATGCACACATCTGGTGCCGAGTTATCCCCCAGTCAGACCAACGAGGGATCTGGAACAAACTGGTAATGGAGCTGGAAATGTTAGTCATCGGTAACATGGGTTTTATTATGACCGTGTTACCACAGGTAGCATTATTTACTACAGGATCAGTTATAATAATAATATTAATATAATAAGAATATAACTGACTTCATTTTAGATCCACATCAGTAAAATACCGGAAGTTCTTAAAGCATAATAAGGATGGGAATATTCTTTTTTCTTATAGTCAAGGAATCCTTAAATAACCAACGTGTTAGTCTCTCGGCTACAGACACATTCCTTCCTACTGGAACTTTAACGGGTCACATGCATACTGTTTTTTTGTTTTTGAATGCTAAATAATGTCCTAAAACAGCCGGTCACCGTGCCGACCGGCTCCTCTGCACCACCCGTCTCCCTCCACGAGGAACCCTGGCAAAAGGGGCGCCGTTCATCTGAATGCATGCTGGCGCTGCCGAGCCGGCCAAAAACTGCAACGGAGCCGATAGATGGTGAAGCGGTCCGTTTCATTACTTTGTATTCATGTAATAAAAATGTCAATCAGATGGTGATCTGCAGGAGAAATGATGCACCACAACAAAGACTCAGTTCTAACAAGGGATGCTCATTTTGAAAAACGTTCTTAACCGATAACCGACCCTCGTTAACCGATTATTAACCGTTAACCAACAAGATTTGTGCCTCGCATGCAGCGGTGTACCAGCTGCAGGAGCACAACAGATATTCGTTATATACCCCCCAGTTCACCGTCCGGGAGCGTTAACTTAGCAGCTACGATGCTGCCTGTAGTGTCATGGACATGCAGCCACTTTCCCAGTAAAAGTCTCCAGCACACAATTAGTTTAGTTTAGCAGGTAGTCAGCTGTGTCTCTGCCCGGCATAACTTTAGCGAGTGTCCAACAATGTGTGTTTGTGCTACGTTAGCAGCTCTAGCATTGCCTGAGGGTTAACCTTCAACTAACTGTTTCATCAGGTAAAATTTGATCCAGTTATAGATTCAACAGCGTCTGATAAATGTGACTGAACCTGCTCCATCACAAACATGAGAAACATGACAGGAGACCACATTTACTCTTTTATAAATCTTCTTATGTTCATCTTTTACGTGTAATAAATATTGCAGCAGCTTTTTTTCTGAAGAACTGGATCTAGATAATCCTTTATATAGATTTATATATAAAGTGTGGAGCACTTCTCTGGTTTAACTTGGATGTGAGAGGAAGTGCAGATGCTGACTCAGGGTCTGGTGTCAGCAGTGATGACCTATTTAACCATCAGCAACACTCAGAGATGGATTCATATGAAACCCGATAAGGAGGGCCGTAGAGATGTCACCGTACCACAGATTCAGTAGTTGATACAAACACCAGTGAAATTACACGATTCTCGACACCAGAAAACCAAAACAGTAACTCTGACATAATCAACATCTACTCCTTTACTCAAGTTTGGAAGGTACACTGATCATATCTCCCTCTCTGCCAAAACATCTCCTTCATATGGCTGGATTTACCAAAAAAAATACATTTTACAAGATTACACTCTAACACATCATGATCATGTTCGACTAGTATTCATTTTCACTGAGTGGAGCCTGATCGCATCATGCTGTAAATCAATGGCACCCGAGATCTAGCTGGCGTTAGCTGTTAGCAGCCAGTAAGCAGCACAGGCCTGCACGGGGCTAACAGCTAACGTTAGCGCTCTTCCTGCCGATTTCAACACAGATTTGTTGTTCACGATTGTGACGTCATCAGAGAAAGATACGGTGGGTCGATAGTGACTTTAAAGCTGCAGTAGGCAGAAAGGTTTTTGCATCATTGGTCAAAAATCCCATAATAACCTTTCAGCATATTGTAATTCAAGTGTTCTGAGAGATAACTAGACTTCTGCTCCTCCTCATGGCTCTGTTTTCAGGCTTTAGAACATCTAGCCCGTGACGGGAGACTTTGACCAATCACAGGTCATTTCAGAGAGAGAGAGAGAGCGTTCCTATTGGCTGTGCTCCGGCTGGTGGGCGGTGCTTGGTATTTCCTCAACTTGATCTCAACATGGCTGCCGGGTCACAAACTTTCTCATGTTACAGCTAAACCGTGCACTACAAGATGATCCTGAGAACATGTGAGGCAAGAAATAGACATTACAGTAACAGGATATTGATTCAGATCTGATCAGCGCTGCCTAGTTTGACCGATTGATCGGAGTGATTGACAGCTGCTCAGAGACGGCAGACTCCAGATCGGCTCTGATTGGTTATTTTCCTTTGGTCTGTGAACTCTTGAAGATGCCGTTAGGAGCACCGGAGGACACCAAGAAACATGATTTTGTCAGATTATCTGTCTCATGTACTACTGTCAGGATATAGCGACCGTTTAATAAAAATAACTTTTTTTTATAATATTTGCTCCGTTTCTACCCATTGCTGCTTTAATGCGTCCCAACACACGTTTCCAATCGTCCCCAGACAACGGGACAGCGTTGGTCTCGCTCCGTGACGGTACCTTCAGTACCTGCGGTTCTGTAGAAAAGCGAGTACCGTCACATTTTCAGAATTGGTACGGGTTCTGGTACCATTCCTGCTAAGCGGTAATAATCACTGACCCACCTGTGACTGTTTGAAGACATCTCTGGCGATGGCGTCAAGGTTTCCCAGGTCTTTGATGGAGGAGACGTACTCGGAGACGGCCTTGATCACCACCTCGCAGGGCGGCAGCACCAGCTGATGGGCTCGCACCTGATACAGCACCAGAAAAAAGGTTTTAATCCACATATAGAGACCCGGTCGGGTGGCGAGTAGCAGCAGGAGGATATTTAACCGGTATTCATTGTTTTATTTAACTGAAGCAAACAGAAATTATTGTGCTGCTGCATTACTAGACAGCGGATCAATGAGACTTATACAGTATGTTACGTTACATTATCAAGACAGACTGGAGGTTATCTAGTTTAAAAAGCATTAGAGCCAAACCAACGTACCGGCTGACCCTGATAGTTATGGTCACTCAAATTACAGGTTGATGGTCTTTTATAGATTCTGACATTATTGTTCCATTAACAAAGATGATAACAGTACGGATGCATGTGTGCCATATTTTTACATATAACCTAATATGTTTTAATTTCACCATTAAAATGAAACAAGAAAATATCATTCAGTTCTGAACAGTGAGTTACATCTGGTTATCCAAACATTCTCTCGCAGCCACATTTGAAGAACTGGAGCGATAATCAGACGATTATTATTATAATTATTATTATTATTATCATCTATTACTTCAGGCTGTCTCACTAAATAAACTGCATCTGATTTCTGCTGGTGTGGCTCACTGCCGAGTTAAACATTTAACTCTTCTGTTCAGGCCGTAGGTTAGCGTCCGTCTGGTTTATTTGGCGCGTCCTCACCGTCGGCTCTAGTCTGAGCGTGTCGGAGGTTTAAGCCGGTCGGTGAGAGAAATCACTCTGATTGGCTGCTCAGCTTCAACCAATCAGTGCACGAGAAGAGAAACGGAAGTGTGGAAAGCCAACGAGTAAAATCAAGAGGACACACAGAAAACTCTTCTCATTGTTCATCTTCATCTCATCTGATGGTTCCAACACACGGATGTTTTCACATGAACATCTGGAATGAAGCTGAGTGGTGAGAGAGAGTGTTGTGAAAATGGTTCATGTACGTATCATAACAACGGCTTGTATGTCTCGCTCTTATAGGCTTGTCGCGGTGGTCGGTATTACACAGTGGTTGGGCACATACCGATTACATTATGTACCCACTGCACATTTCACAATAAAAGCCTTTGATTGATGGGAAAGCATTATGCCCCTAAACCACTGAAAAGATTTTATTGTGAAAGACACGGACGCTTTTCAGTTTAAAATAATAATATACTTAGAAAGTAAAGGTCTGCTGCCTTTGACATGTGAGATAAACCCAGGTTCACTGTTTGACTTGTTCCAGTATTACGTGATTCTTAGAGCTCATGTTCTCAGAGTAAGCTGTGGTTGTGCGTACTGCACATACTAATAATAATAATAATAATGATAATCTGGTACCTTGAGAGAAGCTAGTGGGTGTTCTGGTCCCAGCAGACTCCAGTGGAAGGCAGCCAGGTCCTCATCAGGCAGAATATGATTTCCTGCGAGACAGAAACTCTTTAAGATGTTTGCTGCATCAACGAAGAAGGACGACTGACGAAGACGGGAGCCAGAAATACAACTCAGGAGTCTGAGTGTGCTTCAGTGCTTCAGTAAGAGAACTGTTGGAGTACATGTTTGGATAATTGTGTGTACGCATAATGGCCAACCTGGAGACCTCAAATAAAAGGGAGGATTTCTAACCCACAGTGGGGGGGTCTGGTGGTCTGGGGGTATGAAAGGTCTGGGGGTCGTCCCCCAGAAACAGTAGAGCTTCAGAGACTTTGTTTCCTCCATTCTTGTGACTTTATGAACTAAATAATAAGTTCACTGCAGCAGCATTTTATGTTAAACTTTAGATTTGACCTTTAACTCCCAGGAAAGAGACCAGAATAATTCTCTCCTCTGGTGTGAACTTGGTGTGTGAATCTCTGGTATCAACTAGTATTCATTTGTTTTTATTAATTTTTGCTCCTGCTTGAGTATTTCTTTCTCTTAGTTCCCTCGATCTCTCACTCACTGAAGGTCCTTTCAGACACAACGAGACAACGCCACCACTGACCTCTGAAACACGTTGATTTCTAACGGCTAGCGCAGCAACACGATGGCTTTTCACTGCATCGAGCAAAGCCCGACTTTGGGGGCTGCACGCTGTGGCGAGCAGCTTAAACATGAGCTCAAACTGCTCTGTGTCGCCAGCATATACTACTCTCTTCCTGTTGGTGTAGCTCTGTTTATAGTCCGGGTGGAAACAGTAGAGATTATACACACTGTGCACTTCCAGAAACAGACTGAAATAACGCAAAGGAAAAAAAGTGTGAAAATTTGTCATAAATCTGGAGAAATGTGACTCCGGGAGGAAACCAGGAGAGGCCATGAAAATCATGAGGGTTGGCAGTAGGGATGATCATTTTGAAAAAAAAAAATTAATCGATAACCGACCCTCATTAACCGATTATTAACTGTTAACCGACAAGATTTGTGCCTCGTGCCAGCTGCAGTGTAGGAGCACAACAGACAACTGAGTCCCCAGTTCACGGTCCGGGAGCATTAACTTAGCAGCTACGATGCTGCGTTCACTGTCTCCAGTTCACCGTCCGGGAGCGTTAACTTAGCAGCTACGATGCTGCGTTCACTGTCTCCAGTTCACCGTCCGGGAGCGTTAACTTAGCAGCTACGATGCTGCGTTCACTGTCTCCAGTTCACCGTCCGGGAGCGTTAACTTAGCAGCTACGATGCTGCGTTCACTGTCTCCAGTTCACCGTCCGGGAGCGTTAACTTAGCAGCTACGATGCTGCGTTCACTGTCTCCAGTTCACCGTCCGGGAGCGTTAACTTAGCAGCTACGATGCTGCGTTCACTGTCTCCAGTTCACCGTCCGGGAGCGTTAACTTAGCAGCTACGATGCTGCGTTCACTGTCTCCAGTTCACCGTCCGGGAGCGTTAACTTAGCAGCTACGATGCTGCGTTCACTGTCTCCAGTTCACCGTCCGGGAGCGTTAACTTAGCAGCTACGATGCTGCGTTCACTGTCTCCAGTTCACCGTCCGGGAGCGTTAACTTAGCAGCTACGATGCTGCGTTCACTGTCTCCAGTTCACCGTCCGGGAGCGTTAACTTAGCAGCTACAATGCTGCGTTCACTGTCTCCAGTTCACCGCCCAGGAGCGTTAACTTAGCAGCTATGATGCTGCGTGTAGTGTCGCGGACATGCAGCCACTTTCCAACTAAAAGTCTCCACCGCACATTTATTTTAGTTTAGCAGGTTGTCAGCTGTGCGTCTGCCCGGAGGAACTTTAGCGAGTGTCCAACAACAGTGTGTGTGTTTGTGCTACGTTAGCAGCTCTAGCATTGCCGGAGGCTTCTTGCTCGCCGCCGCCACCACACACATACAGTCTGTCAGCGTGACGTAACTTTGACGAGTGTCCGTGTGTGTGTTGGTGGTGAGTGTGAGGTTGTTGGTGGCGTTTTAGCTGTGAACATAAGTGTAGCAGTGTGTGTACAGTTTATTAGTCGGTGAATAAATGCTACTAAACTACAACTCCTCCGCTCCGCTCAAGAGAGCCGGAGAGACCGGAGCCGACTTCCTGTATCCTGCAACTCCGGCTCCGCCTCTTAAGGTGGACTGTTAAGGTGGACCAGCTTTTCTCCTTAAAGTGACGAGCCGCTCCTCTGAGCCGCTCAGCTTTTGAGTTAATTATTAACATTTCTTTTAACCGTTTTAACCGATAGCGCTAATCGGTTAAAATGCTTAATGTGGGTTAACGGTTAAACGGTTAATTATGGACATCCCTAGTTGGCAGGTATGTGTGCTTCAGTGATAGAGCAGTTTGATTTGGTGTATTTCTGTGGTGTTGGTGTGTGTGTGTGTGTGTGTGTGTGTGTGTGTGCTACTGTTTACCCAGCAGAGCAGCGAAGCAGGGCAGGTGTTGTGTCTTCAGCCCTAGCTGCCTGGCGGCCTCAGACAGCAGGTACTGGTGCGTGGTCAGGTTCTTGCCGTTCCAGCTCAGTTTGAGGGCGTGCGACGAGAAGTAGGCGGGTACATTGCAGAGGGCGAACTCAGAATCCTGAGCGATCAGGCCAGCGAATCCAAAGTCCCTGTAGAGAGACAGCACTTCCTGGTGATGGTCCTCCAGAGTCTGGACAACCTGTGGACGCAGAGAGGACAAACTCAGTCTGCTGAAAGACACCAGCTCTCTGACTGGAGCTGGAAACGGTTCACAACCTGCTCAGCTAGCATGCTAACTGATCAGCTATCATGCTAACAGTCACTGCAATACACTCAATATAGGATGAGGCTGGAGGTCACAGAAAGATACCACACCAACACAATACTAAAAAAAACACCTCTGTGGTAAATCTGTGTCGCACCCATCACGTGATACGTGGACCTCGCTCCAGAACACACTCATGCAGAACCCAACTGGTGTGCACGGTGATGCCAGAGAGAGCGAGCAGGAGAGCATCACCACTCTGCCAGGGTGGTTGTGTTCATCTTGTTAAACAACGTCAGTGTTAATCAGGTTGAAAACTAAATAATTACACTCAGTTACTTCATTAAAAATCTACTTAATGGGCGGCTGGTTAGCTCAGTCGGTAGAGCGAGCGCCCATGTATCGCCAAGGCGCAGTCCTAGCAGCGGTGGACCCGGGTTTGAATCCGGCCTGTGGTCCTTTCCGCATGTCATTTCTCTCTCTCCCCCTTTCCAACACTCTATCCACTGTCCTATCAATAAAATACTTAAAAATCACCCCAAAAAATATCTTTAAAAAAAAAAAAAAAAAATCTACTTAATGAGCTGATAATCAAATCTCTGTCTCCAGATGAAGCGATGTGGAGCTGTGATGTAAAGATGATTGAGAGGAAACTGTCTCACGACTTGTTCGACTCAAAGTTCTGGTGTCTCTCCTCACCAACGATGAAACTGAAACTAATAATAACCAGAATAATCAGGAGACACACACCTGGTAGGAAGAACCAGGAAACACACCTGGTAAGAAGAACCAGGAGAAACACACCTGGTAGAACCAGGAAACACACCTGGTAGAACCAGGAAACACACCTGGTAGGAAGAACCAGGAGAAACACACCTGGTTCGAAGAACCAGGAGAAACACACCTGGTAGAACCAGGAAACACATCTCGTTGGAAGAACCAGGAAATACACCTGATAGGCAGAACCAGGAAACACCTGGTAGGAAGAACCAGGAGAAACACACCTGGGAGCTGAGTAATGATGCTGCTCACACACAACCAACCAACCAACCAACCAACCAATCAGGGAGCAGCTCAGTGTGCTACCATGGTACACTATGGTACTATGTTCTCTCTAATACTACTAGGTAAATTGGTACGGTGTTCTCTCTAATACTACCATGGTACAGTGGTACTGTGTTCTCTCTAATACTACCATGGTACACTATGGTACTGTGTTCTAATACTAGCATGGTACACTATGGTACTGTGTTCTAATACTACCATGGTACACTATGGTACTATTTTCTCTCTAATATTACCATGGTACATTGGTACTCTGTTCTCTCTAATACTACCATGGTACATTAGTACTGTGTTCTCTCTAATACTACCATGGTACACTATGGTACTGTGTTATAATACTAGCATGATACACTATGGTACTGTGTTCTAATACTAGCATGGTACACTATGGTACTGTGTTCTCTCTAATACTACCATGGTACATTGGTACTGTGTTCTCTCTAATATTACCATGGTACACTATGGTACTGTGTTCTCTCTAATACTACCATGGCACACTATGGTACTGTGTTCTCTCTAATACTACCATGGCACACTATGGTACTGTGTTCTCTCTAATACTACCATGGCACACTATGGTACTGTGTTCTCTCTAATACTAGCATGGTACACTATGGTACTGTGTTCTCTCTAATACTACCATGGTACACTATGGTACTGTGTTCTAATACTAGCATGGTACACTATGGTACTGTGTTCTCTCTAATACTACCATGGTACACTATGGTACTGTGTTCTAATACTAGCATGGTACACTATGGTACTGTGTTCTAATACTACCATGGTACACTATGGTACTGTGTTCTAATACTACCATGGTACACTATGGTACTGTGTTCTAACACTACCATGGTACACTATGGTACTGTGTTATAATACTAGCATGGTACACTATGGTACTGTGTTCTAATACTAGCATGGTACACTATGGTACTGTGTTCTAATACTACCATGGTACACTATGGTACTGTGTTCTAATACTAGCATGGTACACTATGGTACTGTGTTCTAATACTAGCATGGTACACTATGGTACTGTGTTCTAATACTAGCATGGTACACTATGGTACTGTGTTCTAACACTACCATGGTACACTATGGTACTGTGTTATAATACTAGCATGGTACACTATGGTACTGTGTTCTAATACTAGCATGGTACACTATGGTACTGTGTTCTAATACTACCATGGTACACTATGGTACTGTGTTCTAATACTAGCATGGTACACTATGGTACTGTGTTCTAATACTAGCATGCCAGCAGATGAACAGCTGACAGAGACTACAGGAGGTGAAGCTGACAGTCATTAATGACAGACCTTCTACACCACGTTATGAGTCACATTTCATAAGATATCTTTTACCCCATAATAGTAGAGTAACACAGATACAGTATATCCACCTACTGTACTTTATACTACAATAAAATAATAGTTACACAGATTATTTAGCACTTATTTGGCAGCTATTTGAAAAAATGGCTGCCCTGGCTCCCAGGGGCCAAATATGCAGCGCCCCGATATCTATATATTTTCATAACATATAAACCTACATCTCTGCAAAATGTCATGCTTTTATTGCAAAATGCACAATTGTTATGCTGAACACATAAAAAACTGTTTTTATTTTAGTATAAGTATTTTCTCAATCAATAGACTAATATATATAAATAGTCTCTATTCATAATAATATATAACGTATATATAACATAATACTATATCCACTCAGCAGTCCTTCTACACTGTATGAGGTTCATTGAGTTCATGTTATGTAATATATAGACTAGCTAGACGAGGTCATGCTGTACAATACATGCTGCTCTAATGCAGACTGGTTCAGCTTGAAGCTGCTGCTGCTTCATCTACTGGAGACGTTACACCAACACAGACCCATGCAGGCCAACTACAGGGCCAACTACAGGGCATACAGGGCATACAGGGCAAACTACAGGGCAAACTACAGGGCCGACTACAGGCCCAACTACAGGCCCAACTACAGGGCCAACTTCAGGGACATCTTCAGGGACATCTACAGGGCCATCTACGGGGACAACTACAGGGACATCTACGGGGACAACTACGGGGACAACTACGGGGACAACTACAGGGACAACTACGGGGACAACTACAGGGACAGCTACAGGGACATCTATAGGGCATACAGGGCGATCTACAGGGTCAACTACAGGGCATACAGAGCCAACTACAGGGCCAACTACAGGGCCAACTACAGGGTCAACTACAGGGCATACAGAGCCAACTACAGGGCCAACTACAGGGTCAACTACAGGGTCAACTACAGGGCATACAGGGCCAACTACAGGGACAACTACAGGGACATCTACAGGGACATCTACAGGGACAACTACAGGGACAACTACAGGGACAACTACAGGGCATACAAGGCCAACTACAGGGCCATCTACAGGGCATACAGGGCCAACTACAGGGCCATCTATAGGGCATACAGGGCCAACTACAGGCATCACACATAGAAATCACACTGCTGGATCACATCAGCTCGGCTCTGTATTCATGTATTTATGTATAATATTGAGGAGCACAGCTCCAGGTTGACCCGTGCTAGTGGTTAGACCTAGTAGATGCTCCCACACTAGAAGGAGTTGAACCCGTGCTGGATGATGTAAGCTGCTAAATGGGCGTGCACGTGTTAAATGCACAGCACGCCATAACACCACAATAAGACAAAGTTCACACAGCCACGATCAGGCATTGCTCACCCGCACTCTGAAGCGGAACATGGCGAGGCGGACGCAGTGGCTGAGGCAGGCCGGAGGCAGGAACCATGCCCGGGGAGGCGGGGTGGCCTTGCTGCCGACGTGGTTCACGATCAGCTGGGCCGTCTGTCTCTGGCCCTGGGCCCGCCGCGCCCACTCGGGCCAGCGCTCCTTCCCCAGGGTCCCGTTGAAAACCACGACCAGCTCCAGGCCGCCCTGGTACAGGCAGGCCTGGGACAGGGCGGCCAGGTAGCCCAGCATGGCGTTCCACTCGCCCCCGCACACCCAGTCCGTCTGGTAGCCGCCGTACAGGCGCTGCAGGCCGGAGTCCGCGTCGATGAGGATCCTGGCCGGCGGGGGCGGGGGAGGCATGGGCCCGGGGTGATGAGGGTGGTGGTGTGGGTGGTGTGGGTGGTGGTGGTGAGGGGGCTGGCGGGCCGCGGTCCGGGCGAGTTTCAGGAGG
>JAUPFX010000008.1:35144875-35152375 GCA_036937225.1 Sebastes paucispinis | reverse complement strand
GCAGGGCAGAGTAATGGACAGATGTATGGTGAATAAATTAATAATAATAATAATAAATAGTAAGGGGAAGGTGAGGTCACAGCTCTGCTAGATATGAACTCAATTAGAGCTGGAACATTTCTTTATTAATTGATTAGTCATATTACCCACAATATTGATTATAGATACATTTTAATATCCCCGTTCCTCTGGATCCAGCACCTCAAATGTGAATATTTCTCTGACTTTAAACTGAATTTGGGGTTTTGGAGTGCTGAACAATAAGATCAGGTCAACGTGGGCTCTGGGAACACCGACATCTGACAGACCAAATAACTCACAGAGGAAATAATCAGCATATTAATCACTAATGAAAATCATTGTTTCATAAACATGAACATACAGTACGGTACTGTACGCTCCTGACTGCAGTGATAATATCATCTCATCACACTCACACAGAATCAATAAACTAAGACAGTCATCCAGGACACAGTCTGATATGTTGGGTTGTGATTTATTGATCTGATTTTAATTAATAGTTCTTCTCGGTAAATAACCACCTTTTCCTCCTCGTGCAGGTTTATGGAGCAGCTCCATGTAATCAGAGACACAAGTCCACCTACACCGTGAGTTATTCAGATACATATATTAATAATGATTTAATAAGGAGCTAAAGCCTCACACCTGGTTGACCTTATGACCTCCTAACCTGATAACCCACCGCTAGGTAGAACCTCATAGAACCCCACTGAGAAACACCTGAACTCGCCCTTTAACCTCCATCTACTGTAGTAATACACTGACTCTGGATCAGAACCTCATAGAACCACACTGAGAAACACCTGAACTCTCCCTTTAACCTCCATCTACTGTAGTAATACACTGACTCTGGATCAGAACCTCATAGAACCACACTGAGAAACACCTGAACTCTCCCTTTAACCTCCATCTACTGTAGTAACACACTGACTCTGGATCAGAACCTCATAGAACCACACTGAGAAACACCTGAACTCTCCCTTTAACCTCCATCTACTGTAGTAATACACTGACTCTGGATCAGAACCTCATAGAACCACACTGAGAAACACCTGAACTCTCCCTTTAAGGGACGTGTCAACATGTCTTCATTGCGTGTCCACAGGAACATTGTTTTGTCTCATCAGTGTTCTTGTGATGTCACCACGTGTCTTCCTCTTCGTCCTGATAACCTCCCTGTTCTCTCTCCTCCGTTCTGATCCCTCCATCCTCACCAGACCATCGTGAGTATGGCTGCTCACCCCACACACACACTCAGAGACGTGTAGTCGTATTAGAACAGTTAGAGGACGACCAGTTTGAGTCAGTAGTTCTGGATGGGTTCTGTTTGGGTTCTGGATGGGTTCTGGATGGGTTTTGGATGCATCTACTGGGTTGTGTGGGAGGAGTTTGACTCTGGTGTGTTGCAGCCTCCACCGGCGCGGTACGGCGGCAGACACACCGTCACTCTGATCCCTGGAGACGGCATCGGACCGGAGCTGGCCCGCCACGTGTGTGAGCTGTTCCGGTAAGAATACACACACAGACACACACACAAACACACACATTACATGACTCAGATATCTCGTCGGTTCTGTATCATCAGGTTCTGCTGTGTACCGGTGGACTTTGAGGTTGTCAACGTGGACTCATCTATGACCTCAGAGGACGACATCGATAACGCCATCATGGCTATCAGACGCAACGGAGTCGCACTAAAAGGTCAGGCTACCTCACCCTCCGCACTACATACAGAACCCGACAGGTGTTCTATATTCACTACATACAGAACCCGACAGGTGTTCTATATTCACTACATACAGAACCCGACAGGTGTTCTATATTCACTACATACAGAACCCAACAGGTGTTCTATATTCACTAAATACAGAACCCGACAGGTGTTCTATATTCACTACATACAGAACCCGACAGGTGTTCTATATTCACTACATACAGAACCCAACAGGTGTTCTATATTCACTAAATACAGAACCCGTAAGGTGTTCTATATTCACTACATACAGAGCCCGACAGGTGTTCTATATTCACTACATACAGAACCCGACAAGTGTTCTATATTCACTACGTACAGAACCCGACAGGTGTTCTATATTCACTACATACAGACCCCGACAAGTGTTCTATAATCACTACGTACAGACCCCGACAAGTGTTCTATATTCACTATATACAGAACCCAACAAGTGTTCTATATTCACTACGTACAGACCCCGACAAGTCTTCTATATTCACTACGTACAGGACCCGACAGGTGTTCTATATTCACTACGTACAGAACCCAACAGGTGTTCTATATTCACTACATACAGAACCCGACAAGTGTTCTATATTCACTACGTACAGAACCCGACAGGTGTTCTATATTCACTACATACAGAACCCGACAAGTGTTCTATATTCACTACGTACAGAACTCAACAGGTGTTCTATATTCACTAAATACAGAACCCAACAGGTGTTCTATATTCACTACATACAGACCCGGACAAGTGTTCTATATTCACTACGTACAGACCCCGACAAGTGTTCTATATTCACTACGTACAGAACCCGACAAGTCTTCTATATTCACTACGTACAGACCCCGACAAGTCTTCTATATTCACTACGTACAGGACCCGACAGGTGTTCTATATTCACTATGTACAGAACCCAACAGGTGTTTTATATTCACTACGTACAGAACCCGACAGGTGTTCTATATTCACTACATACAGACCCCGACAAGTGTTCTATAATCACTACGTACAGACCCCGACAAGTGTTCTATATTCACTACATACAGAACCCAACAAGTATTCTATATTCACTACGTACAGACCCCGACAAGTCTTCTATATTCACTACGTACAGGACCCGACAGGTGTTCTATATTCACTACGTACAGAACCCAACAGGTGTTCTATATTCACTACATACAGAACCCGACAAGTGTTCTATATTCACTACGTACAGAACCCGACAGGTGTTCTATATTCACTACATACAGAACCCGACAAGTGTTCTATATTCATTACGTACAGAACCCAACAGGTGTTCTATATTCACTAAATACAGAACCCAACAGGTGTTCTATATTCACTAAATACAGAACCCGTAAGGTGTTCTATATTCACTACATACAGAACCCGACAAGTGTTCTATATTCACTACGTACAGACCCCGGCAAGTGTTCTATATTCACTACGTACAGAACCCGACAAGTGTTCTATATTCACTACGTACAGAACCCGACAGGTGTTCTATATTCACTACATACAGACCCGGACAAGTGTTCTATATTCACTACGTACAGACCCCGACAAGTGTTCTATATTCACTACGTACAGAACCCGACAAGTCTTCTATATTCACTACGTACAGACCCCGACAAGTCTTCTATATTCACTACGCACAGGACCCGACAGGTGTTCTATATTCACTACGTACAGAACCCAACAGGTGTTTTATATTCACTACGTACAGAACCCGACAGGTGTTCTATATTCACTACATACAGAACCCGACAAGTGTTCTATATTCACTACGTACAGAACCCGACAGGTGTTCTATATTCACTACATACAGAACCCGACAAGTGTTCTATATTCACTACGTACAGAACCCAACAGGTGTTCTATATTCACTAAATACAGAACCCAACAGGTGTTCTATATTCACTAAATACAGAACCCGTAAGGTGTTCTATATTCACTACATACAGAACCCAACAGGTGTTCTATATTCACTACGTACAGAACCCAACAGGTGTTCTATATTCACTAAATACAGAACCCGTAAGGTGTTCTATATTCACTACATACAGAACCCGACAAGTGTTCTATATTCACTACGTACAGACCCCGGCAAGTGTTCTATATTCACTACGTACAGAACCCGACAAGTGTTCTATATTCACTACGTACAGAACCCGACAGGTGTTCTATATTCACTACATACAGACCCGGACAAGTGTTCTATATTCACTACGTACAGACCCCGACAAGTGTTCTATATTCACTACGTACAGAACCCGACAAGTCTTCTATATTCACTACGTACAGACCCCGACAAGTCTTCTATATTCACTACGCACAGGACCCGACAGGTGTTCTATATTCACTATGTACAGAACCCAACAGGTGTTTTATATTCACTACGTACAGAACCCGACAGGTGTTCTATATTCACTACATACAGAACCCGACAGGTGTTCTATATTCACTACGAACAGAACCCGACAGGTGTTCTATATTCACTACATACAGAACCCGACAGGTGTTCTATATTCACTACATACAGAAGCCGACAGGTGTTCTATACTCACTACGTACAGAAGCCGACAGGTGTTCTATATTCACTACGTACAGAACCCAACAGGCGTTCTATATTCACTACACACAGAATCCAACAGGTGTTCTATATTCACTACGTACAGAACCCAACAGGTGTTCTATATTCACTACGTACAGAACCCGACAGGTGTTCTATATTCACTACATACAGAACCCGACAAGTGTTCTATATTCACTACGTACAGAACCCAACAGGTGTTCTATATTCACTAAATACAGAACCCAACAGGTGTTCTATATTCACTAAATACAGAACCCGTAAGGTGTTCTATATTCACTACATACAGAGCCCGACAGGTGTTCTATATTCACTACATACAGAACCCGACAAGTGTTCTATATTCACTACATACAGAACCCGACAGGTGTTCTATATTCACTACATACAGACCCCGACAGGTGTTCTATATTCACTACGTACAGAACCCGACAAGTGTTCTATATTCACTACGTACAGAACCCGACAGGTGTTCTATATTCACTACATACAGACCCCGACAAGTGTTCTATATTCACTACGTACAGACCCCGACAAGTCTTCTATATTCACTACGTACAGACCCCGACAAGTCTTCTATATTCACTACGTACAGGACCCGACAGGGGTTCTATATTCACTATGTACAGAACCCAACAGGTGTTTTATATTCACTACGTACAGAACCCGACAGGTGTTCTATATTCACTACATACAGACCCCGACAAGTGTTCTATAATCACTACGTACAGACCCCGACAAGTGTTCTATATTCACTACATACAGAACCCAACAAGTGTTCTATATTCACTACATACAGACCCCGACAAGTGTTCTATATTCACTACGTACAGACCCCGACAAGTCTTCTATATTCACTACGTACAGACCCCGACAAGTCTTCTATATTCACTACGTACAGGACCCGACAGGGGTTCTATATTCACTATGTACAGAACCCAACAGGTGTTTTATATTCACTACGTACAGAACCCGACAGGTGTTCTATATTCACTACATACAGACCCCGACAAGTGTTCTATAATCACTACGTACAGAACCCGACAGGTGTTCTATATTCACTACGTACAGAACCCAACAGGTGTTCTATATTCACTACATACAGAACCCGACAAGTGTTCTATATTCACTACGTACAGAACCCGACAGGTGTTCTATATTCACTACATACAGAACCCGACAAGTGTTCTATATTCACTACGTACAGAACCCAACAGGTGTTCTATATTCACTAAATACAGAACCCAACAGGTGTTCTATATTCACTAAATACAGAACCCGTAAGGTGTTCTATATTCACTAAATACAGAACCCGTAAGGTGTTCTATATTCACTACATACAGAACCCGACAAGTGTTCTATATTCACTACGTACAGAACCCGACAGGTGTTCTATATTCACTACATACAGACCCGGACAAGTGTTCTATATTCACTACGTACAGACCCCGACAAGTGTTCTATATTCACTACGTACAGAACCCGACAAGTGTTCTATATTCACTATGTACAGAACCCAACAGGTGTTTTATATTCACTACATACAGAACCCGACAAGTGTTCTATATTCACTACGTACAGAACCCGACAGGTGTTCTATATTCACTACATACAGACCCGGACAAGTGTTCTATATTCACTACGTACAGACCCCGACAAGTGTTCTATATTCACTACGTACAGAACCCGACAGGTGTTCTATATTCACTACATACAGAACCCGACAAGTGTTCTATATTCACTACGTACAGAACCCAACAGGTGTTCTATATTCACTAAATACAGAACCCAACAGGTGTTCTATATTCACTAAATACAGAACCCGTAAGGTGTTCTATATTCACTACATACAGAACCCGACAAGTGTTCTATATTCACTACGTACAGAACCCGACAGGTGTTCTATATTCACTACATACAGACCCGGACAAGTGTTCTATATTCACTACGTACAGACCCCGACAAGTGTTCTATATTCACTACGTACAGAACCCGACAAGTGTTCTATATTCACTATGTACAGAACCCAACAGGTGTTTTATATTCACTACGTACAGAACCCGACAGGTGTTCTATATTCACTACATACAGAACCCGACAGGTGTTCTATATTCACTACGAACAGAACCCGACAGGTGTTCTATGTTCACTACATACAGAACCCGACAGGTGTTCTATATTCACTACATACAGAAGCCGACAGGTGTTCTATACTCACTACGTACAGAAGCCGACAGGTGTTCTATATTCACTACGTACAGAACCCAACAGGCGTTCTATATTCACTACACACAGAACCCAACAGGTGTTCTATATTCACTACGTACAGAACCCAACAGGCGTTCTATATTCACCACGTACAGAACCCGACAGGTGTTCTATATTCACTACATACAGAACCCGACAAGTGTTCTATATTCACTACGTACAGAACCCGACAGGTGTTCTATATTCACTACATACAGAACCCGACAGGTGTTCTATATTCACTACGTTCAGAACCCGACAGGTGTTCTATATTCACTACATACAGAACCCGACAGGTGTTCTATATTCACTACGTACAGAACCCGACAGGTGTTCTATATTCACTACATACAGAAGCCGACAGGTGTTCTATACTCACTACATACAGAAGCCGACAGGTGTTCTATATTCACTACGAACAGAACCCGACAGGTGTTCTATATTCACTACATACAGAACCCGACAGGTGTTCTATATTCACTACGTACAGAACCCGACAGGTGTTCTATACTCATTACATACAGAAGCCGACAGGTGTTCTATATTCACTACGTACAGAACCCAACAGGTGTTCCATACTCATTACATACAGAAGCCGACAGGTGTTCTATATTCACTACGTACAGAACCCAACAGGTGTTCCATACTCACTACATACAGAACCCGACAGGTGTTCTATATTCACTACATACAGAAGCCGACAGGTGTTCCATACTCACTACATACAGAAGCCGACAGGTGTTCTATATTCACTACGAACAGAACCCGACAGGTGTTCTATATTCACTACATACAGAACCCGACAGGTGTTCTATATTCACTACGTACAGAAGCCGACAGGTGTTCTATACTCACTACATACAGAAGCCGACAGGTGTTCTATACTCACTACATACA
>JAUPFX010000008.1:35127375-35139875 GCA_036937225.1 Sebastes paucispinis | reverse complement strand
ATCATCATCATCATCATCTTCAGTGCCTCACATTTCTGTTGCATTATTAAATCTGAGGGTTATGGCTGAAGGCTGACATTGATCATGTTTAAAATACAAATAGTTTCTGCCTTCTGCCATCTGCCCCTCTCCCCCCCGTAGTCACAGTCAAAGAAACAAACATCTTCAAGCAGAAATGTGAAACTGTTGTGAGTTGAGGCATGTTAGCTGGTTTCTAGTTCTGTTATCTGTGTGTGTGTGTGTGTTAGCTGGTTTCTAGTTCTGTTATCTGTGTGTGTGTGTGTGTTAGCTGGTTTCTAGTTCTGTTATCTGTGTGTGTGTGTGTGTTAGCTGGTTTCTAGGCCCCAGCAGTTCGATGTGATGGTCATGCCCAACCTGTACGGCAACGTCGTGAGCAATGTGTGTGCCGGGCTGGTTGGTGGACCGGGCCTGGTACCTGGAGCCAACTATGGAGAGGACTACGCTGTGTTCGAGACGGTGAGGAGAGGGACAGGGACAATTACGAAAGTAAGAAAGGCTAAGAGAAAAACACAGAGACCAAACATGAAAGGTGTCTTAAACTACGAGGGCGGAGCAACAAGCTGTAAACACAACACTGATATTTCACTTTATGAAGGTTATATGGAAACGTGTTACCAAACGGTTGCTTATCTACACATCCAGCAGAAACAGGAAACAGGAATGTTGTGGGCCAGAAAAACAAAACTATGAGCTTAAAGACACTAAAATGCTCCTTATAGATGAACAACACGTTCTCATCCCAACATTTCACATACTGGCGCTTTGTCAGACCCCTCGGCGTCACTTTTTCTCTCGCACTAAACATGTGCTTAATGTTGTGAATTAAACAGAAACACTTGCTTGGGTTCAGGCAACAAAACAACTCTAGTTGGGTTTAGGAAAGATCTACATGATAGCCTTGTGTTTGTTGATTTAAATGTTGAATATTTGGAAACAGAAAATTCTATAATCATGATAAAAATGAATCACAATATCCTTTACTCCTTCACTTTAGAGTCTAAAGTGAAATACTCATTTAAGCTAGTAGATGGTCTAAAGACCATCTACTAGCTTAAATAAGTATTTCAGTAATATTATAAATAATCAGAAGTTACATGTCCTCCCATTCATGAATACAACCGGTTGTTCTGTGTGCAGGGCACCAGGAACACTGGGAAGAGCATCGCTAACCAGAACACCGCCAACCCCACGGCCATGCTGCTGGCCTCCTGCCTGCTGCTGGACCACCTGAAGCTGCACGCCTACGCCAGCATGATCCGCAGAGCGGTCCTGTCCACAGTCACCGAGACCCGGGTACGATCACACATCACACGCTCCACATCTGACTGATTACCCAGCAGGTTACCAAGATACATGAATAGAGAATGTTCTGCTCACATGGTTCAGTCGTCTCCTTTGTCCTCCTCCAGCTGCACACTGCTGACCTGGGAGGCCACGGCTCCACCTCTGAAGTGGTCCAGTCCATCATGAACGCCGTTCAGAGCACCGGGCCTCGGACTCTGAGCATCTAGAACAAACACACAGAAATATACAAGAGAGAGAGTATATACTGTATATATATACTGTATAGTACATAAGTAGGCCTCTCTTCTGTAGGTCTTCTTTGCAGTTTCATAATAACAGTAAAGAGTTGTTTGATAGTGACATGAAACTGTATCACAGTCTATGCAGTAGTTTTTATCCCGTAACGTAACGCAACATAACCTTTAATATAAAATAACAAAACATAACATAATATAACACAACATAACCTATACCATAACATAACATAACCTATAACATAACATAACCTTTAACATAACACAACATAACATAACCTTTAATATAAAATAACAAAACATAACATAATATAACATAACATAACCTATAACATAACATAACCTTTAACGTAACGTAACGTGACGTGACGTGACGTGACGTGACGTGACGTGACGTGACGTGACGTGACGTGACGTGACGTAACATAACATAACATAACTCAATTCAATTCAATTCAGAGAGAGAGAGAGCACAGCAACCACAATAATAGCCCAGCAGCTGTAATAACTAATACAAGTAGGACTAATAACAAAAATCAATAGCAGTGGATGGAAAGAGTGATAATACAACTATCGGAATTGATGTCATTGGGTCGTCCCCAGACGGGCTTTCAAGTGGAGCTTCCAGCTATCTCAGTCCACCATACATCTGGCTAGCTCGCCAGCACTGTCCAGCATCTCTCCTCAGTATGTCCATGTGTGTTGGTGTGGGACGTCCCTGTGATCGATGCCCGTGCGTTGGTTCCCGCAGCATCAGCATGCTTGCTGGGAGTTCTTGATGTCTTTGGCAGTGACCGAGAAGTCTCATTCTCCAGGCTGCCACTTTGTCGTTTAGCCTTGGCAGTCCCTCGTACAGACGGAATTAATGATGGTAGCAGTTCGTGTCAAGCAGGCAGCAGATGCAGCCACCATCCAGGTATAATCCAGATCCAGGTGAAACTCCGCTCCAGGTGTGACCCCGCTCCAGGTATAACCCCGCTCCATGGTTACCTGCGAGACAAGAAAGCACAAGGACTCCCGGGAAGGAATGAAGTTAGTAACAATGAATGGGACATGACTATATACAGAAGGAGAGAGGAGCTCAGTGTGTGATAGGAAGTCCCCCGGCAGTCTAGGCCTATAGCAGCTTAACTAGGGGCTGGTCAAAGACATCCCTAACTATAAGCGTTATCAAAGAGGAAAGTCTTTAGCCTACTCTGACATGTAGAGACGGTGTCTGCCTCCCGGACTGAAACTAGGAGCTGGTTCCAGAGAAGAGGAGCTTGATAGTTGAAGGCTCTGGCTCCCATTCTACTTTTGGAGACTCTAGGAACCTCAAGTAACCCTGCATTCTGTGAGCGCAGTGCTCTAGTGGGGTAGTAGGGTACTATGAGCTCTTTAAGATATGATGGGGCCTGACCGTTTAGCGCTTTGTAGGTGAGGAGGACGATTTTAAAATCTATTCTGGATTTCACAGGGAGCCAGTGCAGAGAAGCTAATACAGGCGTAATATGATCTCTTTTTCTAGTTCTTGTCAGTACACGTGCTGCAGCATTCTGGATCAACTGGAGAGTCTTAAGAGACTTATTGGAGCAGCCTGATAATAAGGAATTGCAGTAATCTAGTCTAGAGGTAACAAATGCATGGACTAATTTTTCTGCATCATTTTGACACAGGATGTGCCTGATCTTCGCAATGTTACGTAGATGAAAGAAGGCAGTCCGTGAGGTTTGTTTTATGTGAGAGTTAAAGGACATATCCTGATCGAAGATAACTCCCAGATTCCTTACGGTGGTGCTGGAGGCCAGGGCAATGCCATCTAGAGTAACTATATCATTAGATAATTTGTGTCGGAGGTGTTCAGGGCCAAGTACAATAACAATCAATCAATTCACAGATCAATTTGGGGGGGCTAAAGTTAGCCTACAAGCCCTCTGTTATATTGAGACATAACATAACATGACATAACCTATAACATAACATAACCTTTAACATAACGTAACATAACATAACATAACCTTTAACATAATATAACACAACGTAACATAACCTATAACGTAACATAACCTATAACATAACATAACCTTTAACATAACATAACATAACGTAACATAACATAAAATAACCTATAACGTAACATAACATAACATAACATAATATAACACAACGTAACATAACCTATAACGTAACATAACCTTTAACATAACATAACATAACACAACATAACATAACCTTTAAACATAACATAACACAACATAACATAACCTGTAACGTAACATAACCTATAACATAACATAACCTATAACGTAACATAACCTATAACGTAACATAACATAACGTAACATAACATAAAATAACATAACCTTTAACATAACATAACATAACCTTTAACATAACATAAAATAACATAACATAACCTTTAACAAAACATAACATAACATAACATAACATAACGTAACATAACATTTAATATAACATAACATAACGTAACATAACCTATAACGTAACATAACATAACGTAACATAACCTTTAACATAACATAACATAACGTAACATAATCTATAACATAACCTATAACGTAACATAACATAAAATAACATAACCTTTAACATAACATAACCTTTAACATAACATAACATAACATAACCTTTAACATAACATAACATAACCTTTAACATAACATAACATAACCTTTAACATAACATAACATAACCTTTAACATAACATAACCTTTAACATAACATAACATAACACAACATAACCTTTAACATAACATAACATAACATAACATAACATAACAAAGCATAACCTTTAACATAACATAACATAACATAACCTTTAACATAACATAACATAACATAACATAACCTTTAACATAACATAACATAACATAACATAACCTTTAACATAACATAACCTTTAACATAACATAACATAACACAACATAACCTTTAACATAACATAACATAACATAACATAACAAAGCATAACCTTTAACATAACATAACATAACATAACCTTTAACATAACATAACATAACATAACATAACCTTTAACATAACATAACATAACATAACATAACCTTTAACATAACATAACATAACATAACATAACCTTTAACATAACATAACATAACATAACATAACATAACATAACATAACCTTTAACATATAGTGTTTCCTCTCCTCCCGACTGTTTCTGAAGTTGTTTGAGCTCTCTGTTTGCATCTATAATCGACCTGAACCGACCGTCACACTGTTTACTGTATGAAACAGAACACAATACTACAGCTGTTGGAGTTACACCCACTCCTTTCCATGTTTATTAGTTTGATTTATTGATTTATTATGAAGTGAACGCAGTTATTCTTGGTGCATTTAACTTATTTTAAACCAAACACAGCTGTTGTTTGTCTACTGAAACACAAACGTCCTCCTGCTGAATGTATTGGCGTCTCATAAAGCTAACAAAGCTAATGAATCTAATTAAGCTAATAAAGCTCCCTGTATTTTGTTTTCTGAATTGTCTGTGCTGATATAAATATGTGTGAATGCAGCAGTAGCGTGTCTGGACCACCGGGAGGCCACATTGTCTCGTGGTATCACGTTCAGTGTGTTGTGACTCAGTGAAATGTTTTAGGAGTACTAGGATGTGTTTTTATTAGTAACAGTAATAATAACTGTATTTATACTACACCCTTCACTAAAAGTGCTTCAGGGTTCAAAACAATATTTAAAAAATGAAAATAAGCAGTAACAATAAGTAAAGTGTTTGACAATAATACCATAAAACAATAACAATAAACCCAGTGGTGGAATGTAACAAAGTATATTTAATCAAGTACTGTACTTAAGTACAATTTTTATGTACTTGTACTTTACTTGAGTATTTCCATTTTATTCTACTTAGTACTTCTACTCCATTACATCTTGAAGGCAAATATTGTACTTTTTACTCCACATTTATTACATTTATTTGATCATTTTAGTTATGAGTTACTTTGTAGATCTAGGTTATCATTACAAAATATAAATCAACTAATAAATTATAACGTAGTATTATATTGATACATGCTTGTCATTTATGTGTAAATTAATTTAATGTATTGATAGATATTTGTTTATTTGTGAAAATTGTGTATTTGCAGATCTGTTTTATATTTGCAAAATCTTTTTGTGAGTTTACAAATCTTTTTTTTGTGGAAGGGGTTATAATAGATCCCCAATAGTTGTTACTTTGACAACGACTAACCTACTCTTCCTGGGTTCCATATGAAAACTAAACAGTCGAATCAATACCTCACACTACATGCAATAGGCCTATATACACGGTGCTAGTACCGGGTGGTGTTCATCTGCTTCAAGGTTGGACGTGTTGTGCGTTCAGAGATGGTATTCTGCATACCTTGGTTGTAACGAGTGGTTATGTGAGTTCCTGTTGCCTTTCTATCATCTCCAACCACTCTGCCCATTCTCCTCTGACCTCTGACATCAACAAGGCATTTCCGTCCACACAACCCCGCTCACTGGATCTGTTCTCTTGTTGGGACCATTCTCTGTAAACCCTAGAGATGGTTGTGGTGAAAATCCCAGTAGATCAGCAGTTTAATACTCAGACCAGCCCGTCTGGCACCAACAACCATGCCACGTTCAAAGTCACTTAAATCCCCTTTCTTCCCCATTCTGATGCTCGGTTTGAACTTCAGCAAGTCGTCTTCACCACGTCTAGATGACGTAATGCGTTGAGTTGCTGCCATGTGATTGGCTGATTAGCTATTTGTGTTAACAAGCAATCAACAGGTGTGCCTAATAAAGTGGCCGGTGAGTGTATACAGTATATATATATATATATATATATATATATTGTATATATAGATCCAAATGGAAAGTATTCTGCAATTGATATATGCTGCTGAAAATAATTCCTAACAAATGCAGTAGTGACTAGACCAGGGGTCAGAGGTCAGCAACCTGCGTCTCTTCAGCTCCTCTCCAGTGGATTTATAAAAATGGAAATGAATAACTGTTTTTTGTTTACATTTTAATTGTTATTTATCATTGCTGTAGGTCTATGGTACGATGGTACGACGGAGTATTAGGGCCACATTGAGGAAAAAAATAAATCTGAGATTTCGAGAATAAAGTCAGAATATTATAAAGGAGTAATTTTGACGTGTTATTTGCTTTTTTTCTCGTAAAGTTATGACTTTATTGTGTAAATCTCAGATGTTGTTTTCCCTCAATGTGGCCCTAATACTCCGTAGTACATTGTCTCTTGGGCCCTCACTGCATTAGACTTATATACTATATACTTAGTCTATAAACTGAGTTACCTTCATCACAATGATCACGTTTTGCGGCACCAGACAGATTTTTATTATTTTTTTTTTTGCCCGAAATGTCTCTTTAGATAGTAAAGGTTGCTGACCTCTGAACTAGAGGAATGTGTTCAGTAGGAAGCGATGTGCCACAGACTGACGGAGGAAGTCAGGGAGGTTTTAATGTGACGATAACAAACATTTATCCGACACTGTTAAACATTTTGATCTGAGCCGGCGTTAAAGCCCACTGATGGAGCTCTCTACAGACAGATCAGGAATCAGCCTCACGTGTTCATGTTGTGTTCATGTTGTGTTCATGTTTAAGGTCGCCCAGCGGGCCTCTCCATAATTAGAGGCTCTCCTGATGAGGAGTAATTGAGGGGAAGAAAACAGATTACTGTAAATGAGAGGAGGAATGTAGGAGACGGAGGGGGGAGACAGAGAAGAAAGAAAAGGCCAACTCTCCTCTCATTTCTCTCCATGAACCTAGAACATCCCGTCTGTCTCTCCTCCCTCTCTACAGATCAGTTTAATGTGAGTCTATGAGGCTCTCTGATCACAGGAGGAGGAGGAGGAGGAAGGAGGAGGAGGAGGAAGGAGGAGGAGAGGAGGAGGAGGAGGAGGAGGAGGAGGAGGAGGAAGGAGGAGGAGGAGGAAGGAGGAGGAGAGGAGGAGGAGGAGGAGGAGGAGGAGGAGGGAAGAGGAGAGTAGGAGGAGGAGGAGGAGGAAGGAGGAGGAGGAAGAGGGAAGAGGAGAGGAGGAGGAGGAGGGAAGAGGAGAGGAGGAGGAGGAGGAGGAGGAGGAGGAGGAGGAGGAGGAGGGAAGAGGAGAGGAGGAGGAGGAGGAGGAGGAGGAGGGAAGAGGAGAGGAGGAAGAGGAGGAGGAGGAAGAGGGAAGAGGAGAGGAGGAGGGAAGAGGAGAGGAGGAGGAGGAGGAGGAAGAGGGAAGAGGAGAGGAGGAGGAATAGGGGAGGAGGGGGTGAAGAAGGGAGGAGATGGGGAGACAGGAGTCAGCAGTGTGAGTTGGCAGAGGTCAGCCTCACAGTAATCAGCCAGAGGGGAACTCAGCATGGACGCTGTTAGTGTGAACAACAGCAGATCAGGTTGTCCTGGATCCTACAGATGCTTCACGGGACGCTGAGGACGAGGACGAGGTGAGTGAGGTGTCTCTGTTTGCTTCTACTTCTTCCTCTCTCTGCTGAAAATGGAGAATTAAAATCTGTACAAGTAGCTGTTAGTGTTTCTGAGGCTGTAGGTTACAGGTCGGAGCTTTAGTTCTGTGTTTAGACTGAGAACTGAGATCAGTTCTGACGGAATTATCTAGAAAAGAAAGAAACTCTGAGACGACTTTTGGTTTTGTGAAAAGAAAACTCAGTATTGAACAGCAGGTGTCGGCTCGTCTAACTGGATTAACATCAACCACAAGATGCCAACAAACCAGAGACTCAGGTGAAGTGACCATCAGCTATAGCTACAGTATATATATATATACTGTATATACTATATATGATATTAACACTACTTCAAAGTAACTACTTACAGCTGTCAGATAAATATTTAGTAGAATAAAAAGTACAATATTTCTCTTCTTGCATTAAATGGAAATACTCAAAGTACAAGTACCACAAAAGTGTAATTCAGTAGATTATATGTGTATTTGCGTGTTTTGTGGGAAGCCCCGACTGTCAGTTAGTGTGTGATGTTGGTCAAACAACGGTGACCTTATTAGAGCTCAGTAACCCTCTGAGATGAGAGGCCTCTCTGCATGCCTCTGTGATTGTGAGTGTTCAACTGTCACAGTGTGTGAAACATCCTTCACCTCATTATTGTTTTACAGTTGATCTGCTCAGGGAGGCCTGATCCTGCTCATACAGCCCCATTAACTCCAGCTCTGTGTGCTGGTGCCATGTTTACAGGCAGATAATATGACCACAAACATGCAGCTATATGCACCCTTCCAACGTCGACTGGTCATTATAAACACACTGTGGACTGAATATGACCACAAACATGCAGCTATATGCACCCTTCCAACGTCGACTGGTCATTATAAACACACTGTGGACTGAATATGACCACAAACATGCAGCTATATGCACCCTTCCAACGTCGACTGGTCATTATAAACACACTGTGGACTGATTATAACAACAAACATGCAGCTATATGCACACTTCCAACGTCGACTAGTCATTATTAACACACTGTGGACTGATTATAACAACAAACATGCAGCTATAGGCACACTTCCAATGTCGACTAGTCATTATTAACACACTGTGGACTGAATATGACAACAAACATGCAGCTATATGCACCCTTCCAACGTCGACTGGTCATTATAAACACACTGTGGACTGATTATAACAACAAACATGCAGCTATATGCACCCTTCCAACGTCGACTGGTCATTATAAACACACTGTGGACTGATTATAACAACAAACATGCAGCTATATGCACCCTTCCAACGTCGACTGGTCATTATTAACACACTGTGGACTGAATATGACCACAAACATGCAGCTATATGCACCCTTCCAACGTCGACTGGTCATTATAAACACACTGTGGACTGATTATAACAACAAACATGCAGTTATATGCACACTTCCAACGTCGACTAGTCATTATAAACACACTGCGGACTGAATATGACAACAAACATGCAGCTATATGCACACTTCCAACGTCGACTAGTCATTATTAACACACTGTGGACTGATTATAACAACAAACATGCAGTTATATGCACACTTCCAACGTCGACTGGTCATTATTAACACACTGTGGACTGATTATAACAACAAACATGCAGTTATATGCACACTTCCAACGTCGACTAGTCATTATTAACACACTGTGGACTGAATATGACAACAAACATGCAGCTATATGCACCCTTCCAACGTCGACTGGTCATTATTAACACACTGTGGACTGATTATAACAACAAACATGCAGCTATATGCACCCTTCCAATGTTGATGGGTCATTATAAACACACTGGGGACTGAATATGACAACAAACATGCAGCTATATGCACCCTTCCAACGTCGACTAGTCATTATAAACACACTGTGGACTGATTATAACAACAAACATGCAGCTATATGCACCCTTCCAACATCGACTGGTCATTATTAACACACTGTGGACTGAATATGACCACAAACATGCAGCTATATGCACCCTTCCAACGTCGACTGGTCATTATAAACACACTGTGGACTGATTATAACAACAAACATGCAGTTATATGCACACTTCCAACGTCGACTAGTCATTATAAACACACTGCGGACTGAATATGACAACAAACATGCAGCTATATGCACACTTCCAACGTTGATGGGTTATTATAAACACACTGGACTGAATAACGTTCACGCCTGTTTCATAATCACCCACAACACAATACATCCTGTCATCATTTTTTGGCAAAATGTTCCAGGACTGCAGAGAAGAGATGGGAGCTGCTAATTGGCATTCACTGTCACACAATCAATTAACAGGCAGTGGTGGAAAGTAACTAAGTACTGAATTTTAATATAAATCTCATTTATTTATTTACTTTATATTAGTTGTGTGTGTTTGACTGCAGCCTGCTGCTGCACATCGTCAGCAGTGTGTTCGGTTTAGGATAATAATGAAGTGTTGTCTTTAGCGTCCTCTCTTTGACGTCTACCTGTCCTCCCCTCCCAGACAACATGTCGGTCTCCACGGTAACAGACTCGTACCCGTCCGTCGGCCGGACGGCGGTCTCCGTGAGCCCAGCGGGTACGAATGTCACAAACTGGGAGCGCGACGCCCTTCTGGCGGCGGCCGAGGTCGTGGTGCTGGCTGTCATCTTGGTGATGGCGCTGCTCGGCAACGGGCTGGTGTTGGTGGTGTTGCTGAGGCGGAGACGCCACCACAACCCGCTGCACCAGTTCATGCTCAACCTCTGTCTGGCCGACCTGGTGGTGGCGCTGTTCCAGGTAGGGGAGTCGCAATGTTGACGAGAACCGTGATATTTAAACATGAAATACTGATATCATGTTATTAATAGAACCGTGATATTTAAACATGAAATACTGATATCATGTTATTAATAGAACCGTGATATTTAAACATGAAATACTGATATCATGTTATTAATAGAACCGTGATATTTAAACATGAAATACTGATATCATGTTATTAATAGAACCGTGATATTTAAACATGAAATACTGATATCATGTTATTAATAGAACCGTGATATTTAAACATGAAATACTGATATCATGTTATTAATAGAACCGTGATATTTAAACATCATGTTATTAATACAGGTATGATAACTGACCCCCCCCCCTCTCAGGTGCTGCCCCAGCTGGTCTGGGATGCTAAAGGATGTTTTCCCGGCCCTGACTTCCTGTGTCGCCTGGTGAAATACCTGCAGGTCCTCGGGATGTTCGCCTCCTCCTACATGATCGTCGCCATGACGATGGACCGCCACTACGCCATCTGCTGCCCCCTGCTGGCGCATCGCAGCGGCGCCACGCAACGCTGGAACACCTTCATACTGCTGGCCTGGGGGCTGTCGCTGCTGCTCAGCCTGCCACAGGTAGAGGGGGAGACAGGTAGAGACAGACAGGTAGAGGGGGAGACGGGTAGAGGGGGAGACAGGTAGAGGGGGAGACACGTAGAGGTAGAGACAGGTAGAGGTAGAGACAGGTAGAGTGGGAGACACGTAGAGGTAGAGACAGGTAGAGGGGGAGACACGTAGAGGTAGAGACAGCTAGAGGGGGAGACGGGTAGAGGGGGAGACACATAGAGGTAGAGACAGGTAGAGGGGGAGACACGTAGAGGTAGAGACAGGTAGAGGGGAAGACAAGTAGAGTGGGAGACAGGTAGAGGGGAAGACAGGTAGAGTGGGAGACAGGTAGAGGGGAAGACAGGTAGAGGGGGAGACACATAGAGGTACAGACAGGTAGGGACAGACAGGTAGAGGGTGAGACAGGTAGAGTGGGAGACACATAGAGGTACAGACAGGTAGGGACAGACAGGTAGAGGGTGAGACAGGTAGAGTGGGAGACAGGTTCAACTTATGAATGGAGTCATAAAGTGAACAGAGACATGAAGAACAGCTCACTGGATGAAGACAGGGATCAGGTCTGGAGACATGAGAGACATGAGGGAGACATGAGAGACATGAGGGAGACATGAGAGACATGAGGGAGACATGAGAGACATGAGGGAGACATGAGAGACATGAGGGAGACATGAGAGACATGTCCTCCTCCTACTTATAGGAGCACTGAATGAGTTCTGATTGGACTCACCTCTGCTGTTCAGAGTCAACTAGGACAGGTGAGCCTGTGGCTGCTCTCAGAGCTCATTAAGATGACATCAGACAGGAAACGGTTTCTACCAGAGACGACTAAACGTCATCACGCCGTCTCGTCCTCCTCACAGCCTCGTTGTGTTTATACTCTGTTTATAGCCTAACGTTAGCTTCTTACTGCTGCTGATTACATTCACACTTCATCAATCATAAAGGGGTTCATTAGTGGAGATGACCACTTCCTGTTAGAGGAGGAACCAGAGAGATGATGACTTCCTGTTAGAGGAGGAACCAGAGAGATGATGACTTCCTGTTAGAGGAGGAACCAG
>JAUPFX010000008.1:35117375-35122375 GCA_036937225.1 Sebastes paucispinis | reverse complement strand
TAATGTGGTGAGTGTCAGTCTGCTGAGACATCTAATGTCTCTACTCCGTCCTCTCAGATATGAACCCGTCCACCAACAGGAGAAGACATTAGATTCAGATTCATGTCTGTGGACAGGTGGACAGGTGGACAGGTGGACACCTTAGGTAGGATGAGACAGAAACTAGTCTCCCGTTGGTCCAAATCAAATTACATCAACAACGTACACTTTGTGATGAACTGGTCTGGAAACTAATACTCACATCTGGTCCGTAAAACTAGCAGAAGTTGTTTGAAAGCGGTCGTGATGCAGTAACCGTGTAAACGTGCACCGATGACATCACACTGAAATGTAAAGGGCATAAAACACAGACGTAGCGCTCCGTTACACAAACACAACCTTCAGCTTCCTTCAGCTTCCTTCAGCTTCCTTCAGCTCAACAATTTATCTTCAGATTGTAAAAGATAGAAAAGATAAAACTGCTCATATTCTATATTTTTGTTATTGTCAACAAATCCAACAAACAGACCAGAACCCTCGATCTCCTCGTCCTAAACCCACATCAGAGTACTAACCCTAACCCCCCAGAGTACTAACCCTAACCCCCCTAACCCCCCAGAGTACTAACCCTAACCCACATCAGAGTACTAACCCTAACCCCCCAGAGTACTAACCCTAACCCCCCTAACCCCCCAGAGTACTAACCCTAACCCCCCAGAGTACTAACCCTAACCCCCCAGAGTACTAACCCTAACCCCCCAGAGTACTAACCCTAACCCCCCAGAGTACTAACCCTAACCCCCCTAACCCCCCAGAGTACTAACCCTAACACCCTAACCCCCCAGAGTACTAACCCTAACCCCCCTAACCCACCGGAGTACTAACCCTAACACCCTAACCCCCCAGAGTACTAACCCTAACCCCCCTAACCCACCGGAGTACTAACCCTCACCCTAATGAAGCGGTACGGGTTGAAGCTGTTGAAACAGCAGCGCTGTGTGCGTTTTACCACCCCAAAGGTTCCTGTAGCCTACTACCCCCACCTCCCACCAGGGCCTTTCTGGAGGGATGTCCCCAGAACTTAACGTATACCCTGGTCCCCCCGTGGTCCCCCCCCTAACCCCACTTTGCCAAACACAATGAGATCCTCAGAAGGTTCTTGGTTCTGGGGGAAAGTTCCTGCGGTGGAAAAACGTAAAGTATCACCCAATCAGCAGCGTCCTTTAGAGTATGTTTATAAAGATCCGTCCTGCTGCCGGACCCGTCTACAGCAGAACACTACCGTGGTTCAGTAACTCCTGTCTGTTTCTACTAACTCCATCTACTGTAGTAATACACTGACTCTGGATCAGAACCTCATAGAACCACACTGAGAAACAAGAGAACAGGAGGAAGGCTCTATCAGGACGAGGTCTCAGGTCTGTTTGTTCCCTTCAGTCTGGAGATGTTGGTGGTAAACTGTCATTGATCGACGTGTGATGAATCACTGAGTATTAAAACTAAAATAAACTAAAATAATAATAACGTGATATGACACATTCAGCGTGGTTCACACATGCACACACACACACACACACACACACACACACACACACACACACACTTTCATCCAAATACATGTAAATCCATTAGAAAAGATGACTGGTTGTCAGATTGTCATAAACAGTTCAAATAGATTATTCTGTTGATACAACTGTAAACTACAAAGTGTTATAATGTGTTATACATGTTATACATGTTGTATATGTGTTATACATGTTGTACATGTGTTGTACATGTTATACATGTTGTACATGTGTTATACGAGTTGTACAGGTTGAGTTAGTCCCTCTTTAACATCACTCTCAGGTTCTGTGATTCCTAAAGTTCTAAATGATCAATAATCATGATTCTGTGTGATTTCAGATTTTTGTTCCTATTTTGGCTCCACAGCTGGACAGCTGGAACCACCACATACACACCCAGTAAACCCAGTAAAGGTCCCTGTGGTGGTCCTGGACTAAAGGTTAAAAGTCCCTGTGGTGGTCCTGGACTAAAGGTTAAAAGTTCCTGTGGTGGTCCTGGACTAAGGGTTAAAAGGTTCCTGTGGTGGTCCTGGACTAAGGGTTAAAAGGTCCCTGTGGTGGTCCTGGACTAAGGGTTAAAAGGTCCCTGTGGTGGTCCTGGACTAAGGGTTAAAAGTCCCTGTGGTGGTCCTGGACTAAGGGTTAAAAGTCCCTGTGGTGGTCCTGGACTAAGGGTTAAAAAGTCCCTGTGGTGGTCCTAGACTAAGGGTTAAAAGGTCCCTGTGTTGGTCCTAGACTAAGGGTTAAAAGGTCCCTGTGGTGGTCCTGGACTAGGGGTTAAAAGGTCCCTGTGGTGGTCCTGGACTAAGGGTTAAAAGTCCCTGTGGTGGTCCTAGACTAAGGGTTAAAAGGTCCCTGTGTTGGTCCTAGACTAAGGGTTAAAAGGTCCCTGTGGTGGTCCTGGACTAGGGGTTAAAAGGTCCCTGTGGTGGTCCTGGACTAAGGGTTAAAAGTCCCTGTGGTGGTCCTAGACTAAGGGTTAAAAGGTCCCTGTGGTGGTCCTGGACTAGGGGTTAAAAGGTCCCTGTGGTGGTCCTAGACTAAGGGTTAAAAGGTTCCTGTGGTGGTCCTGGACTAAGGGTTAAAAGGTCCCTGTGGTGGTCCTGGACTAGGGGTTAAAAGGTCCCTGTGGTGGTCCTGGACTAAGGGTTAAAAGGTCCCTGTGGTGGTCCTGGACTAAGGGTTAAAAGGTCCCTGTGGTGGTCCTGGACTAAGGGTTAAAAGGTCCCTGTGGTGGTCCTGGACTAAGGGTTAAAAGGTGAACGAAGGTGTGAAGAGATTTAGTGGATCTACGGTCGTATTAAGGAGTCCTTTAGTTCAGGTCCAGACCCGGAGGACTGGAGCAGTGACAGGATGTAGTATGTCTGAGCCTCAGCTTGAGTGGAGGTCGAGTGTGTTTCTGTGTTTGTGAAGCTTTACGGCAGCTCACCACCCTGAGAGAGTAACGGCTCACTAGTCTTCTGGGTTTTTACCGTCCTCGTTAATAAACGTGATGTTTGAGTTCACCAAAGGCACGTCAGGAACCAGAGGTGTCCAGCTGCTGGAGGAGCTTCATGAAGGAAGCTTTGTGTCCCAGCAGGAGGTCTCAGTGTTTAGTGAAGATAGAAGAATGTTTCTATGGCTTCAGGGTTGTTATATATGTATATATATATATATTTATACAGTGTATATATATATATATGTCTATGTGGTTGCTTTAGGTGTGTTGTTGTGTGTGTCCTTCCTGAGTCCAGTTGTTTTGGAGTTTTCTACACCGTGTCCTCGTCCATCTTGGCGACGTCTTCCAGCGGGACGGCAGCCGGTACTTTGTCCCCCTCCGCCTCCTCGTCTGATTTGGAGGGTGAGGGAGGCGCCAACATGGCGGTGCGCTCCTCTTTGGGCTCCTCCCTCTCTCTCTTCTCCTGCTCTCTCTTCTCCTTGGCCAGCAGCCGGTAGTTGATGCCCATCCCCAGGAAGAGGACCACACTGGACACCATCAGGATGATGCCAGAGGACACGTAGGTGTAGTCGTAGTGGTGGTAGTAGTTATAGAAACTACCTGAAGAGACAGAGACAGAGAGACAGAGGGACAGACAGAGAAAGAGAGAGAGACAGAGAGATGCTTCAGATTTAACAGTCATTAGGAGTTTGTCTAAACTAGCGATGCACCTTTCTGTAGTTGTAATGATGTAATATTATTATTATTATAATAACCTGTTTAGAGCTACATTAGTGTCATGAAGTTAATCAGGTCATAATTCTCTCTAATATCTAATTTATATTGACGTGAAAACATCTCCTACAAACAACTGGATTTATTCAAGTTTCTCACCAAAAATGTGATTTTACCAGATTACATTTGAACGCATCACGATGACGTTGTAATTTACCTTCAACCAATAGTCACTTTTAGTGAGCAGGTCTTGAACACCTCATAATGTAACTCAATGGCACCTCCTTTAACGTCCGTAGCTCCGTTATTTACCCGAGCAGGACCGTGCTGCTAACGGCTAACGGTACTAGCTCTCCTCCTGCTGACTCAGTAGTATTGTTCTTGTTAACGGGAGCCGGTCCTCTCCTCCCGTCTCTAGCGTCGGCCTGATGATTTGACCTATCTCAGACTCCACTGGAACAATCAATGTTCGGATGCTCTGAATGTTTAAATATAGTCGAGGTGGAACTAATTAGAGACTCCTCCTAGTGCACAATGTTTTCTGTTTTATTCTATTTCTTTAGTGTTTTCAGTTTCAGAGCTTCAGAGAGGCCTGTTGCATTCTGGGAAAGTGTTTGTTCAGTGTTTGAAATGGTCCCTCAGAGCACTATCGCTTGTTTCATTTGGAGCTTAACATCAATATCCACTCATTGCAGCAAAGATGAGTTAATTAAGTCATACATGTAAAGACCCTCACAGTGGTTCTGGTTGACTGGACCTCTGACAGGAGCAGAAGCAGAACATGTGGAATCAGTTGAACACGGGTTGTCCTGAAGTTAAACCGTCTTTAGTGACGGTGAGTTGATGCCGTCTAAGTGACTACAACCTTCCAGCCCGCCCTCTTCCCGTCTTACCTGTTAGCGGCGGGCCCAACAGAACCGGCCCACACTCCACTATGGTGACCAGACCCACGGCCGAGGAGAACCTCTGAGCTCCCACCAGGTCCATCAGCGTCTCAAACAGCACCGAACTCAGCCAGCCAAAAGCGAAACCAAAGAAGATGGCGTACACCACGAATCCGGTGTAGTCCACCGACAGCGGCGCCAGCACGTGACACACTCCGTTGTAGAGGACGGCGGCGGCGAAGAAGTACTGAATCCTGGGCCGGACCCACTTGGTGTTGGCCAGCATGCCCATGGAGGGCCGGGCGAACATGTCGACGAACGCCAGAATGGACAGCAGTAAGGCGGCTTTCTCTTTGCTGATGTCTTTACTCTTGGCGTAGTTAGAGAGGAAGACGAGCGGCGCGAAGAGGCCGAAGAACA
>JAUPFX010000008.1:35077375-35109875 GCA_036937225.1 Sebastes paucispinis | reverse complement strand
CCAGCATGATGGAGGAGATCCAGGACACCTGGCTGGGCGTGGCATCGAAGATGACCTCTATCTCTTTGAAGAACACGGTGATGGACTTGGGGAAGGCGTAGGAGAAGCCGATGGAGATGAAGGCGCCGACCACCACCGCCCAGCCCCAGCCACCCTCGGGAGGGGTGTAGCCCACCGGCCCACCCGCCGCTGGAGGCATGTCTGCTCACCAGGAAGGAGAAGAAGAAGAAGAAGAAGAAGAGTGGAGGACCGCTGGGTCCAGAGAAGAAGAAGAGAAGGCCGGAGCAGGTGCACTGAGGTCAGGACTCCAACCTGTGAGAGGAACAGAGCAGAGAGATGGTGTGAGACGGTTAAAGAGATAAACTTCATCCTGTCCTCCTTCTTAGCATCTTTATCTGATCTGCAGCAGGATGAAATATGGAGGGATGAGGACGGAGAGAGGGAGGACAGGAGGGCAGGATGAAATATGGAGGGATGAGGACGGAGAGAGGGAGGACAGGAGGGCAGGATGAAATATGGAGGGATGAGGACAGAGAGAGGGAGGACAGGAGGACAGGAGGGCAGCGCTGGAGAAGATGCACACAGTAAAATAAGGAGCAGGGAAACTAAATATTTATGGTTGTGATCATTTCTGACATTACAGCGCTGAGAGCTGTCATGATGAGAAAGAACATCTGAGCTGCCTGCAGGCCGACATACCAGCAGGAGATTAGAGGCTGCTATATGTTATAATTATGATGATTATGAATTCATTTGAATAACCCTAAAATACCTGAAGATGACCAACTGATCCAGAGACTGCTGTCAGGCTGATGCTGAACTAACTGCAGCGTTTCATTCAACGTTTCAGAGACGTTTCTACATTCAGAGTTGACTCTAACCAGCTGGAGATCCATCTACATGTCCTGGTTTCCATTCAAGCCGCTCATAACGGAGCTATTTCTGGCCTCCTCTCGCCAGCTCTGCTACTGTTGGTAGCTTTTAGTTCCAGAGTCCATTTAAGGTAAACGGCCCAAAGCACACTGGGGAATGCACTAAATGTGCATGGTGATACTACTGTATACAAGAGAAGCTGAGTAATGCTGTCGTTGTCCTGTCAGTGGACATAGAGAGAGATTAAAGGACCGCCATCGATGGAACAACTCCATGTCAACACAGAGAGAGGATGTTACAGCACAGTATGACGTTCTAATGAGTAATGAACAGCCGGGAGTCTGGCTGTCCTACATGGCAATTAGCCACGAACACGCTGTAAACAACCACGCTCCACCAATCATTACAGCTAACGGGACAGTTAACTCAGCTCTGAGGTTCAATGTGCACAATGAACCTCAGAGCTTTCACTTCTTCCTGCTCCATGTTTCATGTCCCGTCTCCTCAACACAAACTACAACAAAGGACTGACGACGCACACGCTACACATGCTACACACCCTAAACACACTACACACCCTAAACATGCTACACACCCTAAACATGCTACACAAACTAAACATGCTACACACCCTAAACACACTACACACCCTAAACACACTACACACCCTAAACATGCTACACAAACTAAACATGCTACACACCCTAAACACACTACACACCCTAAACATGCTACACAAACTAAACATGCTACACACCCTAAACACACTACACACCCTAAACACACTACACACCCTAAACATGCTACACAAACTAAACATGCTACACACCCTAAACACACTACACACCCTAAACATGCTACACAAACTAAACATGCTACACACCCTAAACACACTACACACCCTAAACATGCTACACACCCTAAACATGCTACACAAACTAAACATGCTACACACCCTAAACACACTACACACCCTAAACACACTACACACCCTAAACATGCTACACAAACTAAACATGCTACACACCCTAAACACACTACACACCCTAAACATGCTACACAAACTAAACATGCTACACACCCTAAACACACTACACACCCTAAACATGCTACACACCCTAAACACACTACACACCCTAAACATGCTACACAAACTAAACATGCTACACACCCTAAACACACTACACACCCTAAACATGCTACACAAACTAAACATGCTACACACCCTAAACACACTACACACCCTAAACATGCTACACACCCTAAACACACTACACAAACTAAACATGCTACACACCCTAAACATGCTACACACCCTAAACACACTACACAAACTATACATGCTACACACCCTAAACACACTACACAAACTAAACATGCTACACACCCTAAACACACTACACAAACTAAACATGCTACACACCCTAAACATGCTACACACCCTAAACACACTACACAAACTAAACATGCTACACACCCTAAACATGCTACACACCCTAAACACACTACACAAACTAAACATGCTACACACCCTAAACACACTACACAAACTAAACATGCTACACACCCTAAACATGCTACACACCCTAAACATGCTACACACCCTAAACACACTACACAAACTAAACATGCTACACACCCTAAACACACTACACAAACTAAACATGCTACACACCCTAAACATGCTACACACCCTAAACACACTACACAAACTAAACATGCTACACACCCTAAACATGCTACACACCCTAAACACACTACAAACTAAACATGCTACACACCCTAAACACACTACACAAACTAAACATGCTACACACCCTAAACACACTACACAAACTAAACATGCTACACACCCTAAACATGTTGCACACCCTAAACATGCTACACAAACTAAACATGCTACACACCCTAAACATGCTACACAAACTAAACATGCTACACAAACTAAACACACTACACAAACTAAACATGCTACACACCCTAAACACACTACACAAACTAAACATGCTACACACCCTAAACATGCTACACACCCTAAACATGCTACACACCCTAAACATGCTACACAAACTAAACATGCTACACACGCTACACACGCTACACACCCTAAACACGCTACACACCCTAAACACACTACACACGCTACACACCCTAAACACGCTACACACCCTAAACACACTACACACCCTAAACATGCTACACACGCTACACACCCTAAACATGCTACACAAACTAAACATGCTACACACGCTACACACCCTAAACACGCTACACACGCTACACACCCTAAACACACTACACACCCTAAACATGCTACACACGCTACACACCCTAAACACGCTACACACCCTAAACACACTACACACCCTAAATATGCTACACACCCTAAACATGCTACACACCCTAAACATGCTACACACCCTAAACACACTACACAAACTAAACATGCTACACACGCTACACATGCTACACACCCTAAACACGCTACACACCCTAAACATGCTACACATCCTAAACATGCTACACACCCTAAACATGCTACACACCCTAAACATGCTACACACGCTACACATCCTAAACATGCTACACATGCTACACACCCTAAACATGCTACACATGCTACACACCCTAAACACGCTACACAACCTAAACACGCTACACACCCTAAACACGCTACACACCCTAAACACGCTACACACCCTAAACATGCTACACACCCTAAACACGCTACGCATCCTAAACATGCTACACACGCTACACATCCTAAACACGCTACACACCCTAAACACGCTACACACCCTAAACACGCTACACAACCTAAACATGCTACACACGCTACACATCCTAAACACGCTACACATCCTAAACACGCTAAACACGCTACACATCCTACACACGCTACACACGCTGCACATGCTACACACCCTAAACACGCTACACATCCTAAACATGCTACACACGCTACACATCCTAAACACGCTACACACCCTAAACACGCTATACATCCTAAACATGCTACACACGCTACACATCCTAAATACGCTACACACCCTAAACACGCTACACACCCTAAACACGCTACACAACCTAAACATGCTACACAACCTAAACACGCTACACATCCTAAACACGCTACACACCCTAAACACGCTACACACGCTACACCTATACACACGCTACACAACCTAAACACGCTACACAACCTAAACATGCTACACACGCTACACCTATACACACGCTACACAACCTAAACACGCTACACAACCTAAACATGCTACACACGCTACACATCCTAAACACACTAAACACGCTACACATCCTAAACACGCTACACACCCTAAACACGCTACACACGCTACACCTATACACACGCTACACAACCTAAACACGCTACACAACCTAAACACGCTACACATCCTAAACACGCTACACAACCTAAACACGCTACACACGCTACACACCCTAAACACGCTACACAACCTAAACACGCTACACACCCTAAACACGCTACACATCCTAAACACGCTACACAACCTAAACACGCTACACACCCTAAACACGCTACACACCCTAAACACGCTACACACCCTAAACACGCTACACACCCTAAACAACCCTACTCCTCTACCAGTTCAGTATACTCTTTATCAGTTCAGTATATTCTCTACCAGTTCAGTATATTCTCTACCAGTTCAGTATATTCTCTACCAGTTCAGTATACTCTTTATCAGTTCAGTATATTCTCTACCAGTTCAGTATATTCTTTACCAGTTCAGTATATTCTCTACCAGTTCAGTTTATTCTCTACCAGTTCAGTATATTCTCTACCAGTTCAGTATATTCTCTACCAGTTCAGTATATTCTCTACCAGTTCAGTATACTCTTTATCAGTTCAGTATATTCTCTACCAGTTCAGTATATTCTCTACCAGTTCAGTATACTCTTTATCAGTTCAGTATATTCTCTACCAGTTCAGTATATTCTCTACCAGTTCAGTATATTCTTTACCAGTTCAGTATATTCTCTACCAGTTCAGTTTATTCTCTACCAGTTCAGTATATTGGTCTCCAGACAGAGAGAACTGGTGAAACACATCGAGCCAATCTGAGTTAAAATAAAGCCACAGATGTTATTTCCATTCTGAGTTACTGCTGAGCTTTCAGTCATTTCCTTCCTCTCAGCCAGTTTCACTTCGTACCACATCAGTACTCAGCTGTACACTGAGGGAGGTCTCTGCTATTAATCTGTAATCATCGGTGTGTTTAACATGCTAATAGATAGATGTTAATACTGTTAAAGCCCGACCCAACGGGACACCAAGCCCTACATTTGGAGGTCTGAGTAGAGTTTTGGTACATACATACTTTTGGACATATGACTCCTCTGCACACACACTAAAATACTGCAGAGTCATGATGAACCGTGAATAAAGGAGTGATGCAACATGGGAAAACACAGATGTGATCCACCAGACTTAGAGGCTTCAACCCAGAACATCAGGAGGGAGGAGATATGTAAATACTCATCACAGGTTTTACAGGAACTTTAGTCTTCCTTCCTCTATGGATTATCATCTCTGCACATGTTCTTTATAATTCATGTGAACTTGGTCAACTGTGCAGCTCTTTCATCTTAAAGTAGTTTTCATATTTTTATTGACAACCTTTCTATTTTATATTTATGTATCTTGACTTCTGCAGTACTTGCTGACATACATATCAACGAGGGATGCACCGATACCACTTTGTTTCAGACTGAGTACAAGTACTTACATTTGGGTACTCATCGATACCGAGTATCGATACGAGTACTTCTCTGTGCCTAAAGACCCTCGTTAACAGCCAGCCGGAGGGGGTGAGCGTCACACGGCAGGCTGGGGAGTCTCGCATACGAGGCGGTGCACCACCACCAGCTCTAGGCCGCAGCTTTACAGCGCACCTGGCCGCACCGTGACGGGACTCCGTGCTCCCCAACCGCGTCGTGCCACGCCCCACCTAAGAGGCGCCAGAGGTCTTTGGCGATCCCACCCGACCCGTTTTGAAACACGGACCAAGGAGTCTAACGCACGCACGAGTCAGAGGTTACAAGCAAAACCCCGTGGTGCAATGAAAGTGAGGGCCCAGCAAGGTCGGGCGCACCACCGGCCCATCTCGCCCGCACCGTCGGGGAGGTGGAGTGTGAGGACCCGAAAGATGGTGATAAGAGGTTAACGTCGCGCTGCCGTAAAGTGGTATCGGAGCCATTTTGCGCACAGTGAGCACAGTATCAGACCGGTATCGGTGCATCCCAAACAATCCATGCTGAATATTTCAAACGGTTTAATACATTTTCTACAGTATCGACCCACGGGTCGATGATGCCAATGTCCGTAGTGGCCAAACGGCGGTACAACAACCTCCCTGTCCGTCAAGTGATGCCATCAGACCCAAAAAGACTTTTCCCATAGACTTCCATTGAGAAAGAGACGTCTGTAACTCAGAGGATCATTTATTTTGAGATGAATCAACTCCCCAGTACGAACACTCTAATAGTCCTGATTTACATCATTATATATCATCATATCTATATCACTAACAGCTGAATCCAGAGTTATTTCCTTCCTCCGTTCATGTGAATGAGATCCAGAACCAACACAACCTCACACTGAGCCACAGAGAACCGTGACAGGTGGATCTGGACCAACATGAAATACTACATATTTTTGTTGAAATGAACTGAAAAGAGCATTCAAAACAAATAATGTGTAAACATCAGATATATATATATATACATATATAGACTGAAGCTGGTGTGTTGTGTAGTCCACTCTGTGTTTTAATAAATGGAGAAACAGGATGCTGGATGACACAGCAATGTTCTAGTTAGTTCCTCTCTCGGTAATGTGCTCACTGTAGCTGCAGAGGCAACGTCACTGCTGCTCTCAGTGATCTGATCACGCACACCATGACCTCGCTGAGGTCACCAGGAAACACTAACGCACTAACACACCAACACACCATCACACCAACGCACCCATACAGGCCTTTACTGCACTCTTTATACATGTTTTTATGCCCTTGTTGCTTTCATATGTACCAGAATGTGTGCCAGGACACATCAGGAAGACAATAACATTCTGTCATAACTTCACATATGAGACCAAAACCTCGACCGGACTCACCTGGACTAACCTTGACTAACCTGGACTAACTTGGACTGGGTTTTATGTTTCTTGTCAATCAGAATAAATATTTGTCACATAACCACTTCCACGATCTACACATCAGTGCAACCAAATAACCCATTATTAATATTAATATTAATATTATTATTATTATAACAACCCATTAACATTAGTATTATTATAACCCATTATTATTATTATTATTATTATTATTGTTGTTGTTATTATTATTATTATTACCCATTATTATTATTATTATTATTATTATTATTATAACCCATTATTATTATTATTATTATTATAACCCATTATTATTATTATAACCCATTTTTATAAATGGTAAATGGACTTGCATTTATATAGCAAGTTTTCTAGTCTTCCGACCACTCAAAGCTCTTTACACTACATGTCAGCATTCACACACAGATATCAGAGGCTGCTAAGGAGTCAACCTGCCCATCAGGATCTAATCTAAAGACTCATTCACACACCGATGGCTCAGCCTTCAGGAGCAGTTTGGGGTTAAGTGTCTTGCTCAAGGACACATCGATATGTGAACCGGAGCAGCCGGGGATCGAACCACCGACCCTCCGATTGGTGGACAACCTGCTCTACCCTCTGAGCCACAGCCGCCCGTATTATTATTATTATTATTATCATTATAATTATAATAACAACAACAACAACAACAACATTACCAGGAGTTTATTGGTCAGACAGACAGGACCTACATCAGTCATCAGCAGCATGTTGTTGAAATGGGAAGCAGGCAGAGAAGGAATGTGATGCTGAGTTTAGTGTCTGGACTTAATGAAAGCAGGCTTCACCAGAGGGACTGGATTTATATCAGCATCTCCTCTGAGTCAGGTGTTAGTAGGTGGGACGAGTCCAGAAGGAGTTCTCAATGAGGCCATTCATTCGTTCATCATTCTGCAGCAACAAACTCTCTCTTTATTCTTCACTAGTGTGTGAACAGAGTGACCTGAGATCAGTTAAACTACGTATAATAGAACAAACTCTCTCTTTATTCTTCACTAGTGTGTGAACAGAGTGACCTGAGATGACATGTTATAAGTTATAACTGATATAAATGTGCTGAAGCCTCGTTCTAATAACCAGAGGGTTCAACTCTTCAGGACTGTCACAACAATGATTAAAGATATCTGCTGGATTTCCAACATTCTCACCGTAGAGCACAAAAGACAGGATACTAAAACACTCATGGAAAACCTGAGATGAGTGAGAAGGAAGGAGGGAAGGAGGGAAGGAGAGAAGGAAGGAAGGACGGGGGGGTCAGCAACCTTTCATTCCTTTCCTGAATGATGAGTGAAATTTCACAGAGTCATCATGACTGTAAAATATCTTTATGCATAAAATCTAAACTATGAAACACAAATACATAGATAAAAGACACAAGGATTAACTAGAGAAGACCTCTGGTCCAGTTTAAATCTTCTGGTTCAGTTTTAATCCTCTGGTCCAGATTAAATTCTCTGGTCCAGATTAAGACCTCTGGTCCAGATTAAGACCTCTGGTCCAGTTTAAATCCTCTGGTTCAGATTAAGACCTCTGGTCCAGTTTAAATCCTCTGGTTCAGATTAAATTCTCTGGTCCAGATTAAGACCTCTGGTCCAGATTAAATCCTCTGGTCCAGTTTAAATCCTCTGGTTCAGATTAAATTCTCTGGTCCAGATAAAGACCTCTGGTCCAGATTAAATCCTCTGGTCCAGTTTAAATCCTCTGGTCCAGATTAAGACCTCTGGTCCAGTTTAAATCCTCTGGTTCAGATTAAATTCTCTGGTCCAGATTAAGACCTCTGGTCCAGATTAAGACCTCTGGTCCAGTTTAAATCCTCTGGTTCAGATTAAATTCTCTGGTCCAGATTAAGACCTCTGGTCCAGATTAAATCCTCTGGTCCAGTTTAAATCCTCTGGTTCAGATTAAATTCTCTGGTCCAGATAAAGACCTCTGGTCCAGATTAAATCCTCTGGTCCAGTTTAAATCCTCTGGTTCAGATTAAGACCTCTGGCCCAGTTTAACATGCTACTGTACAAACTACTGAACATACTACTGTACACGCTACTGAACACGCTACTGTACACGCTACTGAACGCGCTACTGTACATACTACTGTACACACTACTGTATACGCTACTGTACACGCTACTGAACGCTCTACTGTACATACTACTGTACACACTACTGTATACGCTACTGTACACGCTACTGAACGCTCTACTGTACATACTACTGTACACACTACTGTATACGCTACTGTACACGCTACTGAACACGCTACTGTATACGCTACTGTACACGCTACTGAACACGCTACTGAACACGCTACTGAACACGCTCCTGAACACACTATTGGTCACGCTATTGAACGCGCTACTGAACACAACACGCTACTTTAAACACTACTGAACACGCTACAGTACACGCTACTGAACACACTACTGTTAGTAGTACTACTAGTAGTAGTGCATTAGAGTAAATAATAACTAATGTAAACTTTGTAAATAATAAATAATAAATAATAACTAATTTAAACCTTCTCCTCATCACAACAGGTGTTTTAAGCCTTGTGTTCAACCACTGTCAATAATAATAATAATAATAATAATAATAATATAATATAACATGATATATTATATTATAATATAATATGATATAATCATAACAAACTATTTTTTAGGCTGTTTTTATTTTCACCAAACCAAATTAAAAATGGTGTAAAATGGTGAAAAGTGTGTGAAGCTATCTTTGAGATTTAAAAGCCTCCAGATGAATGAATGAGGCCCGGAGGAGACGCACTACTAACATCAGCCCAGCTCCACATCTGGATCTACTTTCCCTCTCAACCATTACCACACTTCCTCTCTCACACACACACACACACACACACACACACACACACAGTCAGAAAGAACATTAACACACCCCCGATCAGCCTCAGCCAACATTCCTCATTCGTTACCGTCATCTTCTGCAAAATCATTTAGATCCAGTCTAAAGTCTACAGGGTTAAAGTTAGAACAGTTCTAGACTCCTTCATTGATGTACCGTTAAATACTGTGACCCATGTGATCCACTACTTCAGGTACCTCTAACAATCACACATAACAGTGGTACTGCCAACAGTGCAGTAGTACTACCAACAGTGCAATAGTACTACCAACAGTGCAATAGTACTACCAACAGTGCAGTAGTACTACCAACAGTGCAGTAGTACTACCAACAGTGCAGTAGTACTACCAACAGTGCAGTAGTACTACCAACAGTGCAATAGTACTACCAACAGTGCAATAGTACTACCAACAGTGCAGTAGTACACTTCCAAAGCTACTAGTAAGCACTGATTGTGTTGAGAAGTATTTCAGCTTTTCATGGCCAGTCATAGTAATAAAGATTATCATCACAATGTCCTGAGTTGAAAAACACAATGAAAAACCACAACTGGATCATAAAAAACACAACAGCAGCAGCTGTAACCGATGACAACAGAAACTTTCCTCTATTACACAACACAACTAAAGACTCTGATTCAACCACTCTGACCGCTACATGTTATTATTGAAGAGGGACATATTCCACTGGAAGGAGCTACGTTCACGTGTTCACCCGCTACGTTCACGTGTTCACCCGCTACGTTCACGTGTTCACCCCCTACGTTCACGTGTTCACCCCCTACGTTCACGTGTTCACCCGCTACGTTCACGTGTTCACCCGCTACGTTCACGTGTTCACCCCCTACGTTCACGTGTTCACCCCTTACGTTCACGTGTTCACCCCCTACGTTCACGTGTTCACCCCCTACGTTCACGTGTTCACCCCTTACGTTCACGTGTTCACCCCCTACGTTCACGTGTTCACCCCTTACGTTCACGTGTTCACCCCCTACGTTCACGTGTTCACCCCCTACGTTCACGTGTTCACCCGCTACGTTCACGTGTTCACCCCTTACGTTCACGTGTTCACCCCCTACGTTCACGTGTTCACCCCTTACGTTCACGTGTTCACCCCCTACGTTCACGTGTTCACCCCTTACGTTCACGTGTTCACCCCCTACGTTCACGTGTTCACCCGCTATGTTCCCGTGTTCACCCGCTACGTTCACGTGTTCACCCGCTACGTTCACGTGTTCACCCCTTACGTTCACGTGTTCACCCCCTACGTTCACGTGTTCACCCGCTATGTTCCCGTGTTCACCCGCTACGTTCACGTGTTCACCCGCTACGTTCACTCGTTCACCCACTACGTTCCCGTGTTCACCCGCTACGTTCACTCGTTCACCCGCTACGTTCCCGTGTTCACCCGCTACGTTCACTCGTTCACCCGCTACGTTCACTCGTTCACCCACTACGTTCACGTGTTCACCCGCTACGTTCACGTGTTCACCCGCTACGTTCCCGTGTTCACCCGCTACGTTCCCGTGTTCAACCGCTACGTTCCCGTGTTCACCCCATACGTTCGCGTGTTCACCCGCTACATTCACATGTTCACCCGCTACGTTCACGTTTTCACCCCCTACGTTCACTCGTTCACCCCCTACGTTCACGTGTTCACCCGCTACGTTCCCGTGTTCACCCGCTACATTCACTCGTTCACCCGCTACGTTCCCGTGTTCACCCGCTACGTTCCCGTGTTCACCCCCTACGTTCGCGTGTTCACCCGCTACGTTCACCCGCTACGTTCACCCGCTACGTTCACATGTTCACCCGCTACGTTCCCGTGTTCACCCGCTACGTTCACTCGTTCACCCGCTACGTTCCCGTGTTCACCCGCTACGTTCCCGTGTTCACCCGCTACGTTCCCGTGTTCACCCGCTACGTTCACTCGTTCACCCGCTACGTTCCCGTGTTCACCCACTACATTCACGTGTTCACCCGCTACATTCACTCGTTCACCCCCTACGTTCACGTGTTCACCCCCTACGTTCCCGTGTTCACCCCCTACGTTCACGTGTTCACCCGCTACGTTCACGTGTTCACCCGCTACGTTCACCCGCTACGTTCCCGTGTTCACCCGCTACGTTCCCGTGTTCACCCGCTACGTTCACCCGCTACATTCACATGTTCACCCGCTACGTTCACGTGTTCACCCCCTACGTTCACTCGTTCACCCCCTACGTCCACGTGTTCACCCGCTACGTTCCCGTGTTCACCCGCTACGTTCACTCGTTCACCCGCTACGTTCCCGTGTTCACCCGCTACGTTCACTCGTTCACCCGCTACGTTCACTCGTTCACCCCCTACGTTCCCGTGTTCACCCGCTACGTTCCCGTGTTCACCCGCTACGTTCCCGTGTTCACCCCCTACGTTCCCGTGTTCACCCGCTACGTTCACGTGTTCACCCGCTACGTTCACGTGTTCACCCCCTACGTTCACTCGTTCACCCCCTACGTTCACGTGTTCACCCGCTACGTTCCCGTGTTCACCCGCTACGTTCACTCGTTCACCCGCTACGTTCCCGTGTTCACCCGCTACGTTCCCGTGTTCACCCGCTACGTTCCCGTGTTCACCCGCTACGTTCACTCGTTCACCCGCTACGTTCCCGTGTTCACCCACTACATTCACGTGTTCACCCGCTACATTCACTCGTTCACCCCCTACGTTCACGTGTTCACCCCCTACGTTCCCGTGTTCACCCCCTACGTTCACGTGTTCACCCGCTACGTTCACGTGTTCACCCGCTACGTTCACCCGCTACGTTCCCGTGTTCACCCGCTACGTTCCCGTGTTCACCTGCTACGTTCACCCGCTACATTCACATGTTCACCCGCTACGTTCACGTGTTCACCCCCTACGTTCACTCGTTCACCCCCTACGTCCACGTGTTCACCCGCTACGTTCCCGTGTTCACCCGCTACGTTCACTCGTTCACCCGCTACGTTCCCGTGTTCACCCGCTACGTTCACTCGTTCACCCGCTACGTTCACTCGTTCACCCCCTACGTTCCCGTGTTCACCCGCTACGTTCCCGTGTTCACCCGCTACGTTCCCGTGTTCACCCCCTACGTTCCCGTGTTCACCCGCTACGTTCACGTGTTCACCCGCTACGTTCACGTGTTCACCCGCTACGTTCACGTGTTCACCCGCTACGTTCACATGTTCACCCGCTACGTTCACGTGTTCACCCCCTACGTTCACGTGTTCACCCCCTACGTTCACCCGCTACGTCCACAGTAAGGTGAAATCAGCCCTGACCCCCAACAGAACCAGAACTCAGATAACACAGGCTACGGACAGTCAGATGCCCTCTGATTGGAAATCAAAGCTCAAGATCACCTCTCCTCTGTGTGTCTGTAGCTGGTGGTTCTGGTTCTGTGTGTCTGTAGCTGGTGGTTCTGGTTCTGTGTGTCTGTAGCTGGTGGTTCTGGTTCTGTGTGTCTGTAGCTGGTGGTTCTGGTTCTGTGTGTCTGTAGCTGGTGGTTCTGGTTCTGTGTGTCTGTAGCTGGTGGTTCTGGTTCCGTGTGTCTGTAGCTGGTGGTTCTGGTTCCGTGTGTCTGTAGCTGGTGGTTCTGGTTCCGTGTGTCTGTAGCTGGTGGTTCTGGTTCCGTGTGTCTGTAGCTGGTGGTTCTGGTTCCGTGTGTCTGTAGCTGGTGGTTCTGGTTCTGTGTGTCTGTAGCTGGTGGTTCTGGTTCTGTGTGTCTGTAGCTGGTGGTTCTGGTTCTGTGTGTCTGTAGCTGGTGGTTCTGGTTCTGTGTGTCTGTAGCTGGTGGTTCTGGTTCTGTGTGTCTGTAGCTGGTGGTTCTGGTTCCGTGTGTCTGTAGCTGGTGGTTCTGGTTCTGTGTGTCTGTAGCTGGTGGTTCTGGTTCTGTGTGTCTGTAGCTGGTGGTTCTGGTTCTCTGTGTCTGTAGCTGGTGGTTCTGGTTCTGTGTGTCTGTAGCTGGTGGTTCTGGTTCTGTGTGTCTGTAGCTGGTGGTTCTGGTTCTGTGTGTCTGTAGCTGGTGGTTCTGGTTCTGTGTGTCTGTAGCTGGTGGTTCTGGTTCTGTGTGTCTGTAGCTGGTGGTTCTGGTTCCGTGTGTCTGTAGCTGGTGGTTCTGGTTCTGTGTGTCTGTAGCTGGTGGTTCTGGTTCCGTGTGTCTGTAGCTGGTGGTTCTGGTTCTGTGTGTCTGTAGCTGGTGGTTCTGGTTCTGTGTGTCTGTAGCTGGTGGTTCTGGTTCTGTGTGTCTGTAGCTGGTGGTTCTGGTTCTGTGTGTCTGTAGCTGGTGGTTCTGGTTCTGTGTGTCTGTAGCTGGTGGTTCTGGTTCTGTGTGTCTGTAGCTGGTGGTTCTGGTTCCGTGTGTCTGTAGCTGGTGGTTCTGGTTCTGTGTGTCTGTAGCTGGTGGTTCTGGTTCCGTGTGTCTGTAGCTGGTGGTTCTGGTTCTGTGTGTCTGTAGCTGGTGGTTCTGGTTCTGGTTCTGGCTCTGTGCCGACCCCGCTGTGTGACAGCCCGTCGCTCCGGGTCACACAGCACGGCTCGGTACCGGGCGGTCGGGTTGGGTCGGTCCAGCCTCACTGACGTCACTAGTTAATGTAACAGAACCATGCAGCATGACGTCACTAGTTAATGTAACAGAACCATGCAGCATGACGTCACGGTGAATGGACCGGCCGGTTATTTTAAATCCCGCTCGGCTCGGTCCGCAGAGAGATGAACCGGGATGAACCGGGATGAACCGGGATGAACCGGGATGAACCGGGATGAACCGGGCTAACGGAGGAGCGGAGCTGGATAACGGATCGCTGAAGTTCAGATGAACGGAACCAGCTGGTGGTTCTGGTTCAGTCAGTCCTCTTTGTGTCGTCGGTTAGTGCGCCTCGCGCTGCTTCACTCACCGGGCTGACTCCGGTAGAGGATCGGTTCGGCTGACAGAGAGCGGGTCCCGGCTCCGGTCCCCGTAGATCCAGCAGCAGCAGGTCCTGGTCCTGTCCTGGTCCTGGTCCTGTCCTGGTCCTGGTCCTGTCCTGGTCCTGGTCCTGGTCCTGTCCTGGTCCTGGTCCTGTCCTGGTCCTGGTTCAGCACTAACAGACTGGTAACTGCTGGGATGAGTGATGACACTCCGAGCAGCGCGCATGCGCAGCAGAGCAGCAGCAGAGTGATGAAACGCACGTGTTGAAGAGGAACAAATACTGACTGAATACTGATAATACCATTATTGATTATTAATGTGTTCATACTTTAGTGTGAGTGAGTTATTAATCACACATGTTTAATTTGTTCTAATGTACCTTAAAGGGAGATCAGTCCAGTATTTAATCCTCTTATCAACATGGGTGGATAAATATGCTGCTTTATGTAAATATATGTATATATTTATTATTGTAAATCAATCAACAACACAAAACAATGACAGATATTGATCCAGAAACCCTCACAGGTACTGCATTTAGCCTAAAACAATATGCTCAGATCATAACATGGCAATGTTTAAAATCTAGATCTGGAACAACTAGAAGAGAAACAGTTCAAGGTCTCATAAAGTGAGGAGGAACATAACACTTAATATAATATAATATAATGTAATGTAATATAATATAATATACTATAATATCATATGATATCATATAATTTAATATAATATAATATAATATGATATAATATACTATAATATCATATAATATAGTATAATATGATATAATATACTATAATATAATATAATATAATATAGTATAATATGATATAATATACAATAGTATAATATGATATCATATGATATAATATACTATAATATCATATGATATAATATACTATAATATAATATGATATAGTACAATATGATATAATATACTATAATATAATATAATATAGTATAATATGATATAATATACTATAGTATAATATGATATAATATAATATAATATAATATACTATAATATCATATGATATAATATACTATAATATCATATGATATAGTATAATATGATATAATATAATATACTATAATATAATAAAATAAAATATAATATAATATAATATAATATAATAAAATATAATATAATATAATATAATATAATATAATATAATAAATACAGTTCAGTCCAGTGACTGGATCAAAGACAGACTCTGTGTTGGGAAACTGTACAGGCTTCAGAGGGCAGGATTTCTTAACAGGGCCATTTTATTTTAGATAATGTCATTATATGATACAGATCTGTGGTTTATTGTGTTCACACCCTCAAAACGAGGTCAACGAGGTCAACGAGGTCAAACGTTGTCAAAGATGTTGTGTTGAAATCCTCTGGGCAGGATGATGATAACACAAAGTCAGAAGATGACAAACGACTGGAGGCTGGAGACGTGTTGCAGATGGACACAGATCTGGAAACTGAAGTCATCCTGCCTTCTGTTACTGTTATCACTAATATCTGTTACTGTTATCACTAATATCTGTTACTGTTATCACTAATATCTGTTAATATCTGTTACTGTTATCACTAATATCTGTTACTGTTATCACTAATATCTGTTAATATCTGTTACTGTTATCACTAATATCTGTTAATATCTGTTACTGTTATCACTAATATCTGTTACTGTTATCACTATTATCTGTTACTGTTATCACTAATATCTGTTACTGTTATCACTAATATCTGTTACTGTTATCACTAATATCTGTTACTGTTATCACTATTATCTGTTACTGTTATCACCAATATCTGTTACTGTTATCACTAATATCTGTTACTGTTATCACTAATATCTGTTAATATCTGTTACTGTTATCACTATTATCGGTTACTGTTATCACTAATATCTGTTACTGTTATCACTAATATCTGTTACTGTTATCACTAATATCTGTTAATATCTGTTACTGTTATCACTATTATCTGTTACTGTTATCACTAATATCTGTTACTGTTATCACTAATATCGGTTACTGTTATCACTAATATCTGTTATTATTTGTTACTGTTATCCCTAATATCTGTTAATATCTGTTACTGTTATCACTAATATCTGTTACTGTTATCACTAATATCTGTTAATATCTGTTACTGTTATCACTATTATCGGTTACTGTTATCACTAATATCTGTTACTGTTATCACTAATATCTGTTACTGTTATCACTAATATCTGTTAATATCTGTTACTGTTATCACTATTATCTGTTACTGTTATCACTAATATCTGTTACTGTTATCACTAATATCGGTTACTGTTATCATTAATATCGGTTACTGTTATCATTAATATCTGTTACTGTTATCACTAATATCTGTTAATATCTGTTACTGTTATCACTAATATCTGTTAATATCTGTTACTGTTATCACTAATATCTTTTACTGTTATTGTTAGATATATATACTATATCTGTTAATATCTGTTATCACCAGGAGCCTTTAAAGATATATATGTACTGTAAATACTGAGTAGGTATATTTCACAACGTACAGCCCAAGTACTTTTCACTAGAATCTAGTGTCCATGTACATGTAGAAGATGTGAAGAAGGACTTGTCTGTATTCATACAACGAGCCACTGTTGAGAGAGAGCACACTACATTGAATTAACATTCCTCATCGGCCACTAAAAAAAGAAACCACTTGCTGGAAGCCGGAGCAGTAAATGTAATCAGACCAGCCCCTGACAAGACCTCCGATCCTCTCAGAACCTCTCAGAACCTCTCAAAACCTCTCAGAACCTCTCAGAACCTCTCAGAACAACATGACGAAGTCTCTGCTGGACTAGGGAAGTCTGGACCGGTTCCACCTCTCTAATGTGCCGACCGTCACCGACCTGCTGTTGGACGTTTCCAGATGACAGCGTGTGAGGATGCTGTTGGCTCAGCAATGTGACAGTCCCTAATTGGAATATTCATTCATTCATTCATTCATTATTCTGCTAACGAGGAGGAGAAAGGAGAGTTTGGACTGTCTGTACATCCCAAATCAGGACGGAACCAAACTACTGACACATCCATGATTTAGCTCCAGTGGTGGAGGAGGAAGAATTCAGATAAGGAAAAGTAGGCCACACTGTAAAAACACTGTTAAACCCCTTTAACTCTGCACAGAAAACACCCACTAACATCTGGACTGTGTCTTCAGTGTGAAAGGTTACGAACTGCATTTATTCCTGGCACAATTAACTCTGCAGTAGTGATGGTATTTATTAACAAATAACTCTGCAGTAGGGACGGTGTTTATCAACAAATGACTCTGCAGTAGTGATGGTATTTATCAACAAATGACTCTGCAGTAGTCACGGTATTTATCAACAAATAAATTTGCAGTAGTCCCGGTATTTATCAACAAATGACTCTGCAGTAGTGACGGTGTTTATCAACAAATGACTCTGCAGTAGTCACGGTATTTATCAACAAATAACTCTGCTGTAGTGATGGTATTTATCAACAAATAACTCTGCTGTAGTGATGGTATTTATCAACAAATAACTCTGCAGTAGTGACGGTGTTTATCAACAAATAACTCTGCAGTAGTGACGGTATTTATCAACAAATAACGCTGCTGTAGTCACGGTATTTATCAACAAATAACTCTGCAGTAGTGACGGTGTTTATCAACAAATGACTCTGCAGTAGTGATGGTATTTATCAACAAATGACTCTGCAGTAGTCACGGTATTTATCAACAAATAAATTTGCAGTAGTCACGGTATTTATCAACAAATGACTCTGCAGTAGTGACGGTGTTTATCAACAAATAACTCTGCTGTAGTGATGGTATTTATCAACAAATGACTCTGCAGTAGTCACGGTATTTATCAACAAATAAATTTGCAGTAGTCACGGTATTTATCAACAAATGACTCTGCAGTAGTGACGGTGTTTATCAACAAATAACTCTGCTGTAGTGATGGTATTTATCAACAAATAACTCTGCTGTAGTGATGGTATTTATCAACAAATAACTCTGCTGTAGTGACGGTGTTTATCAACAAATAACTCTGCAGTAGTGACGGTGTTTATCAACAAATAACTCTGCAGTAGTGACGGTATTTATCAACAAATAACGCTGCTGTAGTGACGGTATTTATCAACAAATAACTCTGCAGTAGTGACGGTGTTTATCAACAAATAACTCTGCAGTAGTGACGGTATTTATCAACAAATAACGCTGCTGTAGTCACGGTATTTATCAACAAATAACTCTGCTGTAGTGACGGTATTTATCAACAAATAACTCTGCTGTAGTGACGGTGTTTATCAACAAATAACTCTGCTGTAGTGACGGTATTTATCAACAAATAACTCTGCCATAGTGACGGTGTTTATCAACAAATAACTCTGCTGTAGTGACGGTATTTATCTACAAATAAATCTGCAGTAGTCACGGTATTTATCAACAAATAACTGCTGTAGTCACGGTATTTATCAACAAATAACTCTGCAGTAGTGACGGTATTTAGCAGCTAATAACTCTGCAGTAGTGACGGTATTTAGCAGCTAATAACTCTGCAGTAGTCACGGTATTTATCAACAAATAACTGCTGTAGTGACGGTATTTAGCAGCTAATAACTCTGCAGTAGTGACGGTATTTAGCAGCTAATAACTCTGCAGTAGTCACGGTATTTATCAACAAATAACTGCTGTAGTGACGGTATTTAGCAGCTAATAACTCTGCAGTAGTGACGGTATTTAGCAGCTAATAACTCTGCAGTAGTCACGGTATTTATCAACAAATAACTGCTGTAGTGACGGTATTTAGCAGCTAATAACTCTGCAGTAGTGACGGTATTTAGCAGCTAATAACTCTGCAGTAGTCACGGTATTTATCAACAAATAACTCTGCTGTAGTGACGGTATTTAGCAGCTAATAACTCTGCTCTAGTCACGGTATTTATCAACAAATAACTCTGCAGTAGTGACGGTCTTTATCAACAAATAACTGCTGTAGTCACGGTATTTATCAACAAATAACTGCTGTAGTCACGGTATTTATCTACAAATAACTCTGCAGTAGTGACGGTATTTATCAACAAATAACTGCAGTAGTCACGGTATTTATCAACAAATAACTGCTGTAGTGACGGTATTTAGCAGCTAATAACTCTGCAGTAGTGACGGTATTTAGCAGCTAATAACTCTGCTGTAGTCACGGTATTTATCAACAAATAACTCTGCAGTAGTGACGGTATTTATCAACAAATAACTCTGCAGTAGTGACGGTGTTTATCAACAAATAACTGCTGTAGTCACGGTATTTATCTACAAATAAATCTGCAGTAGTCACGGTATTTATCAACAAATAACTGCTGTAGTCACGGTATTTATCTACAAATAAATCTGCTGTAGTCACGGTATTTATCAACAAATAACTCTGCAGTAGTCACGGTATTTATCAACAAATAACTGCAGTAGTGACGGTATTTATCAACAATTAACTCTGCAGTAGTGATGGTATTTATCAACAAATAACTGCTGTAGTCACGGTATTTATCTACAAATAAATCTGCTGTAGTCACGGTATTTATCAACAAATAACTCTGCAGTAGTCACGGTATTTATCTACAAATGAATCTGCAGTAGTCACGGTATTTATCAAGAAATAACTGCTGTAGTCACGGTATTTATCTACAAATAAATCTGCAGTAGTCACGGTGTTTATCAACAATTAACTCTGCAGTAGTCACGGTATTTATCATCAATTAACTCTGCTGTAGTGACGGTGTTTATCAACAAATAACTGCAGTAGTGACGGTATTTATCAACAAATAACTGCAGTAGTGACGTATTTATCAACAATTAACTCTGCTGTAGTGACGGTTTATCAACAAATAACTCTGCAGTAGTGACGGTATTTATCAACAATTAACTCTGCTGTAGTGACGGTGTTTATCAACAAATAACCAGTAGTGACAGTATTTATCAACAAATAACTGCAGTAGTGACGGTGTTTATCAACAATTAACTCTGCAGTAGTGACGGTATTTATCAACAAATAACTCTGCAGTAGTGATGGTATTTATCAACAAATAACTCTGCAGTAGTAATGGTATTTATCAACAAATAACTGCAGTAGTGACGGTGTTTATCAACAATTAACTCTGCAGTAGTGACGGTATTTATCAACAAATAACTGCAGTAGTGACGGTGTTTATCAACAATTAACTCTGCAGTAGTGACGGTATTTATCAACAAATAACTCTGCAGTAGTGATGGTATTTATCAACAAATAACTCTGCAGTAGTAATGGTATTTATCAACAAATAACTGCAGTAGTGACGGTGTTTATCAACAAATAACTCTGCAGTAGTGACGATATTTATCAACTAATAACTCTGCAGTAGTGATGGTATTTATCAACAAATAACTCTGCAGTAGTGACGGTATTTATCAACAAATAACTCTGCAGTAGTGACGGTGTTTATCAACAATTAACTCTGCAGTAGTGATGGTATTTATCAACAAATAACTCTGCAGTAGTGATGGTATTTATCAACAAATAACTCTGCAGTAGTCACGGTATTTATCAACAAATAACTCTGCAGTAGTGACGGTATTTATCAACAAATAACTCTGCAGTAGTCACGGTATTTATCAACAAATAACTCTGCAGTAGTGACGGTGTTTATCAACAAATAACTCTGCAGTAGTGATGGTATTTATCAACAAATAACTGCAGTAGTGACGGTATTTATCAACTAATAACTGCAATTGTTTCAAATAACTACTTCTCTCAGATATTTTAGTAATTTTCAATCAACTAATGTTTCAGCTGTTGTTGTTTATTCTGTTGGGCAGTTTAATTTATAACAAAGCATCATAATTCATAAACTCTTCTTATGTTTTGTATGCAAAAATCTTAATTTGCAAAGTAACTACAAATTAAAAGAGTAAAAAGTACATTTCCCTCTGAAATGTAGTGGAGTAGAAGTAGAGTAGAAGTACAAAGTGGCACGAAAAGAAAAGACAAAAGTAAAGTACAAGTACCTCGAAGTTGTACTTGAAGTAAATGTACTAGGTTGCATTCCACCACTGTTTATCTGTGAGGGGCTCCTGGTGGACTCTGGCCCACCTCCCCAGTATTTATCTGACCTGCTGTCCTGGTGGGTGTCTCCGTCTGTCTGTCTGTCCACAGGACTCACTGAGACAATAAACAGCTCAGTGGACACAGAGACACTCTCTGCTGGTCTGTTGCTTCATCCCAGAGGGGACCAGATCAACAGACCTGAGGGGGGGGGGGAGGGCAGCCTTACAGCCTTACAGCCTGAGGCTGAGGGGGATGGGAGCCGCTACAGGAACAACTGATAATGACAACCAGATTGTGTTCTGGGAGGGTTCAGAACCAGACTGTGTTCTGGAGGGTTCAGCTGGAGATTTTTGGGGTGTTCAAGATTCATGCTGTGAGTGAAAACAAAGCTTGTGTGTCCGTTCTCTCAGTTTTTTTAACAACAACCCGTAGTTAGTGTTTTATTTTAGGTCGCAGCCAGACAAACTTTGAGACCATAAAAACCTGCCGATGTGCAGAGTCCACGGAGTCACCGTGCTCCTGTTGAAACTACAGACCTCTCTGCCTGCACACAATAGTCTGACTGCATTACAATAAAAGATGTTGCTCTACTATTACACAAATATAAAAATAAAAATAAATAAAATAATAAATACTATTACACGAATATAAAAATAAAAATAAATAAAATAATAAATACTATTACACAAATATAAAAATAAATAAAATAATAAATACTATTACACAAATATAAAAATAAAAAATAAATAAATATAATAAATACTAATAGAACTAATTGTGATTTTGTATTTTCATGTTTAATGATAATAAGACAAACTGTATGCCTGTTTAAAGGCCGTGAGTCTAATCCAACACACCATTTGTCAGATTCAGTGAATATCTCCTCAGGATGCGCTAACTGTCCGTTCTGACCTGGTTCTGTAAACAGGAACCAAACAAAGTGGTCTAAATGGGTCTAAATGGACTGCTGACACCTGACCTCAGGCACATGCAGATGTCTTTCTGTTGCTGTTTGTTTGTTGTCTTGTCAGGATGCTGTGCACCTGGTCAACACCTCTAACAGGTGCAGTGTGTCTGTTCAGTTACTGAAGTTACACACACACACACACACACACTGGACGATGTGTGTATTCAAGCTCATCATAGTGATAATAAATGTGTTGTTGTTGCAGGTATATTGTTTACCATGTTTCTTAGTTTAGCATGTTAGCATGTTAATATATACTAATTAGCACTAAACACAGAGCGCCCCTGAGGCTGCTGGGAGCATCATTAGTTTATCTTTAGCGTGTTAGCACGCTAACCTTTCAGGTTAACGGGACTAACGTACATTCATTCTGTAGGCGTGTGGTCATCAACCAACGACTTGGACAAGTTTGACTGCAAAGTAACTAAGTACATTTATTGAAGTACTGTACTAAATTACAAGTATTTACATGTTATGCTACTTTATACTTCTATTTTACTACATTTATCTGACATTTCTCTTTACTTTACGGATTAATATTTAACAAACTAAAGGTGTGATAAGATTATAAAAGATGAGAGTGTGCTACAGATTAAACTATACAACAGGATATAAAGTACCTTTGTTTAATCAGGGAGGTTCACTGAGAGCAATGCTTTATCTTTCAGGAAGGCCCTGATCACAACCACAGTCTGACCTGCTGGTCACTGAGCAGCTCCACCAGCTGCAATATTAAAATACCACATATGAGTTAAAGCATCAGTAATCATATTCAAATAATATATATAATATTATATATTATAATAATAATAAAATTAGGGCTGTCAGAGTTAATGTGATAATAACACGTTTACGTTGTTGTTTTAACGCCACAAATTTCTTTAACACTAACGCAACTTGTGATTTTTAATTAACGTCCACTTTATAATAATCAATAATCAAGTCATAGTCAAGTCAGCACACTGACACACTGACAGCTGTTGTTGCCTGTTGGGCTGCAGTTTGCCATGTTATGATTGGAGCATATTGTTTTATGCTAAATGCAGTACCTGTGAGGGTTTCTGGATCAATATCTGTCATTGATCTGTTTTGTTCATTGATTTAGAATAATAAATATATACATACATTTACATAAAGCAGCAGATTTTTCCACTCCCAGTATAGATCTGTGAACTATAGATCTTTGAACTCCCAGTATAGATCTGTGAACTATGGATCTGTGAACTCCCAGTATAGATCTGTGAACTATAGATCTGTGAACTCCCAGTATAGATCTGTGAACTATAGATCTGTGAACTCCCAGTATAGATCTGTGAACTATAGATCTGTGAACTCCCAGTATAGATCTGTGAACTCCCAGTATAGAGCTGTGAACTCCCAGTATAAATCTGTGAACTCCCAGTATAGATCTGTGAACTATAGATCTGTGAACTCCCAGTATTGATCTGTGTGTCTCAGCCACTGTGCTGTTGAACTCTGTGTCTCTCCTGACCTTTGTCCTCCAGATAGTCTCTGTCCTTTCACCCAGTCTGTCCTCCTCCTCCTCTCACCGTATGAACAACTCTCTATTCAACACTATTCGTGTTAGAATTCGTGTTAGACACTATTCATGTCTCAGACATAAAACATCTAGAGACACTATAGCGCTATCTGTGTGTGGCCGAGGCCGGCGTTTCTCTCCTGACCTACATAACCAGCCTATAAAGTTCTCTCCTTATCAAAGCTCAGAGCTGCCCTCTGCTCCTCCTGCACTGTTTAGTTTGACGCGGTGCTAGTTCTGATTCTGAATGCGTGATCAGCTGATGTTATTCAGGTTTTAGGAGCATTCTATGGACATATATACAGAGCATTCAGAATATGAGTCTCTGGATGATGGACACGAACCAACCAGCCGACAGGCTGCAGAGATGCTGCCCCAAGGACAAACACACCTACTTCTAAACATTATCAAAGACTTGGATATCAACAGGTTTATGGATATATGAGCAAATATCATAATGCCGACCTTTTGAAGAAGGAGGTTGAAGGAATGAGAGAGGGAGGTTCAGTTCACCACGTTAATCAGAGGATGAACGGCTGCATGGAAATGGGAATATTCGTGGAATACTCATTTATTAATTAGCCATGTTAACAGCTCAGTAGGAAAATTGTCTTTTCTGGAATACGGGGAAAAAATCATGTAAACATAGTCATTGTTAATTGCTGCACTGCATTAATTAATATTATTAATTTACACATGTGCTTTCCTGCTTTGACAAGTCCAAATCTCTGCTGTGAAAAAGGACTTCTAAATAAAGTAAAGTAATAATACCACACTGTAAAAATAAACATCATCTCAGTGAGTGTTAACAACCAATGAGAGAAACAGATATATAGATAGATAGTAACTTTATTGATCCCGAGGGAAATTCAAGAAATATAAATATAAATGTATTCAGAAATAATAAGTTAATCCAGACCAGATGAGAACTGGTTTGGCCAGGAACACTTTGTACACTTGAGACCAGAACGGTTCACATAATCAAAGTCAGACTCAGGATAGAACCACGGGACTGACTGACTTCCTGTTTCTTTACTCTCAGCTTTACTCTGCTCCCGACACGTACTGAGACCAGATTGGTTCCTGAACCCCCAGAAGAGAAAAAGAACCCCCAATCCCCAAATTAAAGCCAAGTGCAGATTCCTCCCGTTTTTCCTCCAATCAGAGCGGAGCGCTGTAACGTTCCTCCCGCTCCTGTTAAAACCGCCTCTCAGGCTGTTCCCACATGTGAACACGGGAACATGGGAACATGTGTGTTTGCATGTGAGCTGGTCGACTGTCCTCCACGTCATCGTATGGACACACGACCATTTTGATGTCACGGTTCTGTACATAACAGCCTATATGAGCATTTCCACATGTGAACACAGATGTGCAGATGTGTTCTCACATTCATACTGCTCTATGTAATGTTTACAGATATTTAGTTACTCACAGAAACACTGTTATTTGTGATGACCTATATCTGAAAGGTCAGATATGAACTTTAACATAAACCTATAAAATAAATTCTCAGTCTTGATAAAGATCCCTGGAGGACAGAGACGTGTACAGAGGGACATTAAATATCAGCGCTCTCTGGTGGACAGAATATGTAATAAAGAGTGTTTCTGAATGACTGCAAACATTTACTGACGCGTCTCGTTAGTTATCAGCTGACGTACAGATATTATTAACCAGGCTGATAATATGTTATTGATATTATTGAGCAGGTTGATCTGTGGCTCAGAGTCTAACTGTACCTCGTTGGAGTCAGTAACCGCCGGTCTAATGTAAAGACTGCTGCTGTGTCCCCCTCCACACATGTGCTATAGGACGTGTCTGTGCAGCAGAAACACAGCTGAGGACAGTTTAACACTCATCTCACAAGAATGTCTGAACTTCCTTTATAGTGTTTTTACCCCCAACTTTCCTCTCAGCTGCTCGCAAGATTTAATTCTCTGCAGAGACAAAAACAACATGAAGACTTTAGACTCTCCCTGTTCATAGCAGGAGCTAATAATATATATATATATATTATTTAGATGCATGCATTTTGAGACAGTGACATCTCTCTTTCTCTGTCTTTTATCTGCCTCCATATGTAAAAGCATGCTTTTATTTGTCCTTCCATAAAATTGGTCAACTCACAAGAGACAGATATAATAATATATTATATATATTATTCTTATATAATATGTAAGAGAAGGGTCAAACTCAAAACAGGAAAGTCCCACATATCCCGTCTATAGTATGAGCTCCAATTTAAACTGAACTTTGTGTGTAACGTTTGTGGAGTGGCCCTTAAAAAAGGAGGCAAAGTGACTGATCATAACCTTAGTTTCATTGCTGCAGGACATGACCCCTGACCCCTGACCCCTAACACACGCCTGTGTAAGTATGTAGGGAGGTTGCTGATAAAAGGTCAGACTTACAGTTGCTGCTGCTGTTGTTGTTGTTGTTGTTGGTGGTGTTGGTGTTGTTGGTGTTGTTGTTGTTGTCTGCCATCTAGTGGCCCAACAGCAGCATTACATCACCACCTCCCTATAGAGTTCACAGCGCCGCCTGCTGGACTGAAGGATCATTCTGTATAAACCATGATGGTCCAAAGATGATCGCTGAATGGAGCAGCCTGATAATAAGGAATTGCAGCAATCGAGTCTAGAGGTAACAAATGCATGGACTAATTTTTCTGCATCATTTTGACACAGGATGTGCCTGATCTTCGCAATGTTACGTAGATGAAAGAAGGCAGTCCGTGAGGTTTGTTTTATGTGAGAGTTAAAGGACATATCCTGATCGAAGACAACTCCCAGATTCCTTACGGTGGTGCTGGAGGCCAGGGCAATGCCATCTAAAGTAACTATATCATTAGATAATTTGTTTCGGAGGTGCTCAGGGCCAAGTACAATAACTTCAGTTTTGTCTGAGTTTAACATCAGGAAATTGCAGGTCATCCAGGTTTTTATGTCCTTAAGGCATGCTTGAAGTTTAGTTAACTGGTTTGTTTCGTCTGGCTTGATTGATAAATATAATTGGGTATCATCTGCATAACAATGAAAGTTTATGGAGTGTTTTCTAATAACATTGCCTAAGGGAAGCATATATAAGGTAAATAGAATTGGTCCAAGTACAGAACCCTGTGGAACTCCGTGACTAACTTTGGCGTGCATGGAGGACTCATCGTTGACATGTACAAACTGAGATCGATCTGATAAATAGGACTTAAATCAACTTAGTGCAGGTCCTTTAATGCCAGTTAAATGTTCCAGTCTTTGTAATAGGATGTCATGATCAATGGTGTCGAAAGCAGCACTGAGATCTAGCAAGACAAGTACAGAGACAAGTCCTTTGTCCGATGCCATTAGAAGGTCATTTGTAATTTTCACTAGTGCTGTCTCTGTGCTATGGTGCACTCTAAATCCTGACTGATAATCTTCGAATAAATGATTGTTCTGTAGAAAGTCACACAGCTGACTGGCAACTACTTTCTCGAGGATATTGGAGGTAAAGGGAAGGTTAGATATAGGTCTATAGTTGGCTAGGACCTCTGGATCAAGAGTGGGCTTTTTAAGAAGAGGTTTAATTACAGCTACTTTAAAGGACTGTGGTACATAGCCTGTTAGTAAAGACACATTGATCATATCCAGTAAAGAGGTGCTAACTAGAGGTAAAACTTCTTTAAGCAGTCTAGTTGGAATAGGGTCTAGGAGACAGGTAGATGATTTAGATGAGGAGATCAGTGAGGTTAATTTGTGGAGATCGATAGGAGAAAAGCAGTCTAAATATATATCAGGTTGTACAGCTGTTTCTAAGGTTCCTAAGTTTGAGGATAAAGATCAGAGGTTTGGTTAATAACAGTAATTATAAAATCAGAGGTTTGTTAATAACAGTAATTATAAAATCAGAGGTTTGTTAATAACAGTAATTATAACATCAGAGGTTTGGTTAATAACAGTAATTATAACATCAGAGGTTTGGTTAATAACAGTAATTATAACATCAGAAGTTTGGTTAATAACAGTAATTATAACATCAGAGGTTTGTTAATAACAGTAATTATAACATCAGAGGTTTGTTAATAACAGTAATTATAACATCAGAGGTTTGTTAATAACAGTAATTATAACATCAGAAGTTTGGTTAATAACAGTAATTATAACATCAGAGGTTTGGTTAATAACAGTAATTATAACATCAGAAGTTTGGTTAATAACAGTAATTATAACATCAGAGGTTTGTTAATAACAGTAATTATAACATCAGAGGTTTGTTAATAACAGTAATTATAACATCAGAGGTTTGTTAATAACAGTAATTATAACATCAGAAGTTTGGTTAATAACAGTAATTATAACATCAGAGGTTTGTTAATAACAGTAATTATAACATCAGAGGTTTGGTTAATAACAGTAATTATAACATCAGAGGTTTGTTAATAACAGTAATTATAACATCAGAGGTTTGGTTAATAACAGTAATTAACTGTGAGCTGTAGAAGATAATCTGCACCGTTCACCGTTCACTTACAACAAACGCATATTAGCTAGCTAGCTAGCATAAATATAGCTAGGCAGCGGGCTTTGGGCTCATTGTTGCTTTCACTCCGGGGCCTTGACCTTGACACTGTGAGCAGCCTTTATATCCACTGACCACTAATGGTACAATAATAATGAATGACTGGAGGGTTTTATGTCAGGTATTAACCCAGAGTTATATTAATTCATTATTATATTCATTTATAAATGACTCAGTACCAGCCAGCTGGCGCTCTGCTGTGATAAGTACAATAAGTATTCTAGTTTTTTCTCTTGTCCTTTTCCTGCTTTGGATCACCACCTACTGCAGAGGCCTGGGCTCAGCCTGACCACCGGGTCCAGAGGGCCGTGTGCATGCTGAGCAGCACCACCTACTGCAGAGGCCTGGGCTCAGCCTGACCACCGGGTCCAGAGGGCCTTTGTTCACTGGTATGTGGGTGAGGTATGGAGGAGGGACAGTTTATTATTTTCCCTGTTAAAGTTTGTGTCTGTTTTGTGTCTGTTATGTACCGTGTTGAACAGCAAAGACAGTAAAAATGTCAAACTTCACCCCAAAAGAATGTATTTCTCACTGAGATAACAAGATTTCATTAGCATTTTAATTAGGAAAAGAATGCAGTTCCTTATTTAACCACAGCATGTCACCAGAGATCTGCAGGGAGGAACATTTCTTCAGGGCTCATCAGCTGATGTAGAGACAGGAGTCTAGAGAAAAGGACTTTAAATGAAGGAGGAGATGTGAGCTATGAGGAGGAGATGTGAGATGAGAGGAGGAGATGTTAGATGAGAGGAAGAGATGAGAGGAGGAGATGTGAGATGCTGCTGATCCAGGTTTAGAAGATGAAGAGGAGCGTTGAACCCCAGCAGTCGGAGGGAGGAAGGTCTGACCTGACTCACTCACAGACACCCACATGTTTTCCATGTCTGTTATCCTCTCCTGCCAGCAGCCTCGGCCTCATTGTGGAGCTAATCCTTCACCATTGTGGCCACTGGAATGTGAAATCATGAGCTTTACCAAATACTGTGGCTCTGTTATTGTCTACACACATTATTATGGGATGTGGTTGGTTGCTGCAAGGCGTACAGCAGTCTCCACACTAAGCAACAAGTAAACCTCACAATATGTTTCTGTGACCTTGAAACATTTCTACAAGCAACACATTCATATAAAATGTAGAAATACTCTATACTCTATACTCTATACTCTATACTCTATACTCTTTACTCTATATACTATGCCTAGTGGAGGAAGTATTACCACACCGTAAAAATACTACATTAAGTTGTTAATTGTAACAATTACAGAGAAGCAATCATTGGCAATGAGAATCTTAATGAGGATTTAAGACATAAAATAGCGCAGAGGTTAAAATATAGCAATAAAATATAACATATATAGACTATTAGATAATATATATTTTATGGTAGGCTTTACTAGTACAAGTACTGCATTGAAAATGTGTCTTAAGCAGAAGTATTTTGTCATATTGTGATATATAATGATAACGTCCTTGTGTGGTTTAATGTATAAACATCTGTTTTATAAAACCATCATATGATTGTGTGTAAACTCTTAATTGGTAAAATAGTGGAAAGTAAAGGTAGTGAAGTATAAAGTACAAGTAACGGAAATGTGTACTTCAGTGCAGTATTTTAGTAACTGTACTACTTGGCACTACTTCGTTACATTCCACCACTACCTGTAGCTGACGCAGTAAAAATACTCCTTTCTGATTGGCTGCAGGTGAAACATAGTTCCAATCAACAGTTTAATCACCTTTTAAATCAATGTGCAACGCAGGAAAACAACAACAGAAATAACCAAAACCGTTAAACCTAACCCCTAACTTCTAACCCATAACCCATAACCCATAACCCATAACCCATAACCCTAACCCATAACCCATAACCCATAACCCATAACTCTAACCCATAACCCATAACCCATAACTCTAACCCTAACCCACAACCCACAACCCTAACCCTAACCCATAACCCATAACCCATAACCCATAACTCTAACCCATAACCCATAACTCTAACCCTAACCCTAACCCATAACCATAACCCATAACCCATAACCCATAACTCTAACCCATAACCCATAACCCATAACTCTAACCCTAACCCACAACCCATAACCCTAACCCTAACCCATAACCCTAACCCATAACCCATAACCCATAACCCATAACTCTAACCCATAACCCATAACTCTAACCCTAACCCTAACCCATAACCCTAACCCATAACCCATAACTCTAACCCTAACCCATAACCCATAACCCATAACCCATAACCCTAACCCATAACCCATAACCCATAACCCATAACCCATAACTCTAACCCATAACCCATAACCCATAACTCTAACCCTAACCCACAACCCATAACCCTAACCCTAACCCATAACCCATAACCCATAACTCTAACCCTAACCCTAACCCATAACCATAACCCATAACCCATAACCCATAACCCATAACCCATAACTCTAACCCATAACCCATAACTCTAACCCTAACCCTAACCCATAACCCTAACCCATAACCCATAACCCATAACCCATAACTCTAACCCATAACCCATAACTCTAACCCTAACCCTAACCCATAACCATAACCCTAACCCATAACCCATAACCCATAACCCATAACTCTAACCCATAACCCATAACCCATAACCCATAACCCATAACCCATAACTCTAACCCATAACCCATAACTCTAACCCTAACCCTAACCCATAACCATAACCCTAACCCATAACCCATAACCCATAACTCTAACCCATAACCCATAACTCTAACCCTAACCCTAACCCATAACCATAACCCATAACCCATAACCCATAACCCATAACTCTAACCCTAACCCATAACCCATAACCCATAACCCATAACTCTAACCCTAACCCATAACCCATAACCCATAACTCTAACCCTAACCCATAACTCTAACCCATAACCCATAACTCTAACCCTAACCCTAACCCATAACCATAACCCTAACCCATAACCCATAACCCATAACCCATAACTCTAACCCATAACCCATAACCCATAACCCATAACCCATAACTCTAACCCTAACCCATAACCCATAACCCATAACTCTAACTCTAACCCATAACCCATAACCCATAACCATAACCCATAACCCATAACTCTAACCCTAACCCATAACCCATAACCCATAACTCTAACCCTAACCCATAACCATAACCCATAACTCTAACTCTAACCCATAACCCATAACCCATAACCCATAACCATAACCCATAACTCTAACTCTAACCCATAACCCATAACCATAACCCATAACCATAACCCATAACTCTAACTCTAACCCATAACCCATAACCCATAACCATAACCCATAACTCTAACTCTAACCCATAACCCATAACCATAACCCATAACCCATAACTCTAACTCTAACCCATAACCCATAACCATAACCCATAACTCTAACCCATAACCCATAACCCATAACCCATAACCCATAA
>JAUPFX010000008.1:35042375-35067375 GCA_036937225.1 Sebastes paucispinis | reverse complement strand
CGGTGCATCCCTAATATATTTATTATTGTAAATCAATGAACAACACAAATCAATGACAGATATTGATCCAGAAACCCTCACAGGTACTGCATTTAGCATAAAACAATATGCTCCAATCATAACATGGTAAACTGCAGCCCAACAGGCAACAACAGCTGTCAGTGTGTCAGTGTGCTGACTTGACTATGACTTGTGATTATCATAAAGTGGGCATGTCTGTAAAGGGGAGACTCGTGGGTACCCATAGAACCCATTTACATTCACTGATCTGGAGGTCAGAGGTCAAGGGACCCCTTTCCTCTCCGAACATTAAGCGTACGTTTGGAGCGTTATTTAGTCAGCCTGTTGTCGGGCTAGTGTGACATGGTTGGTGCAGACGGATTCCTCAGCTTCCTTCTGAGCTTTAAAACTGGCTATAGTGACATAAAGTACTACAGTGACATAAAGTACTATAGTGACATAAAGTACTACAGTGACATAAAGTACTACAGTGACATAAAGTACTAAAGTGACATAAAGTACTAAAGTGACATAAAGTACTACAGTGACATAAAGTACTATAGTGACAGTTGAAGTCTCAGATGCTGTAACTTATAACATCACTTATTCTCTCCTAGTTAGGGTTAGTGAGGGTTAGCATTCATATCTCAATCATTTCATCAGATCTTCTGTAGACCTCTCTGAAGAGCCCAGATCTCTGAGTTCAGGACATCAGAGTGGAGGAGTCTGTAGATTGAATCATTGAGCAGTGAGATGGATCCAGATGTGTGGGTGAAGCAGGCTCAGACTCTCTGATAGAGAGGTTATAAAGGGTGTAGCTGCTGCATGACAGCGTGCTCTCTCACAGGTCTGGGCAGGTTTGAGGTTTTTGTTTTCTCTGAAGGCAGCGTGGTGTTCTACTGCCTCCACAAAACCGCCGTTATATAAGTCACATTCATGTGTGAACTCCGAGTGATGGGCAGTCCTCACTCTGAGGCCTCGCCTACTAGTTCCAAGAAATCTGTGATTCATGCTGTAGTGAATGTCTTTGTTATTCTCCCTCTCGTGTTTCTGTCTCATTTACAATCCAGTTCATCACTGTACTATAGTAGTAAACCACTCAGTACTGTACTATAGTAGTAAACCACTCAGTACTGGAGTATAGTAGTACACCACTCAGTACTGGAGTATAGTAGTACACCACTCAGTTCTTCACATATTACCTTACAGTAGTAGTAAAGAAATAAAATAAAGTAATAAAGTAGGCTACTATAGTGACATAAAGTACTAGAGTGACATAAAGTACTACAGTTACATAAAGTACTAGAGTGACATAAAGTACTATAGTGACATAAAGTTGTTGTACTGGCTGTAGCTGCAGGGATCCATCCAGATGAAGAAGGTTCTAGTCAGTGAGTCAGATATTACTGCTCGTGTGAAACCAGTGACTCGGCCTGCCCAGTGACCCGTTGAGCAAACAGCCCGTTAATAGCAGGAGAGAGTTCCGGTGTTCACACAGTGAGTCACAGTAGCGTGTGCATGTAGAAAGCAGTGGAGAGCGTGGCGAGTCACAGTAGCGTGTGCATGTAGAAAGCAGTGGAGAGCGTGGCGAGTCACAGTAACGTGTGCATGTAGAATGCAGTGGAGAGCGTGGCGAGTCACAGTAACGTGTGCATGTAGAATGCAGTGGAGAGCGTGGCGAGTCACAGTAACGTGTGCATGTAGAATGCAGTGGAGAGCGTGGCGAGTCACAGTAACGTGTGCATGTAGAATGCAGTGGAGAGCGTGGCGAGTCACAGTAACGTGTGCATGTAGAATGCAGTGGAGAGCGTGGCGAGTCACAGTAACGTGTGCATGTAGAATGCAGTGGAGAGCGTGGCGAGTCACAGTAACGTGTACATGTAGAATGCAGTGGAGAGCGTGGCGAGTCACAGTAACGTGTGCATGTAGAATGCAGTGGAGAGCGTGGCGAGTCACAGTAACGTGTACATGTAGAATGCAGTGGAGAGCGTGGCGAGTCACAGTAACGTGTGCATGTAGAATGCAGTGGAGAGCGTGGCGAGTCACAGTAACATGTGCATGTAGAATGCAGTGGAGAGCGTGGCGAGTCACAGTAACATGTGCATGTAGAATGCAGTGGAGAGCGTGGCCTGTGGTTGTGAAGGCCAAAGGAGGCTCACAGCGTGGGAGGAGGTGAAGCAGCAGCAGGGGGAAGACTCTCTGGGCTCCCCCTTCCCCTTCTCCTCCTCCCTGTTAGTCATTGTGACGGAGAGTAGCTGATGGAGGGAAACACTTTCCATAGCAACCGAGCACGTCCTCCTCCGTCCTCCCCTCCTGTTAACCTGATGCAATCTGTCCACGCTTCACTGAAGAGATCAGTTATTGTAGTTTCACACTAGACGTAGACTTCTCTCTCTGCTCAGAGGAGCTCGGCAGTGTTTTACAACCACAGCATGACGGAGGAGTCGGTGGTTTACACCCTGCAAGTGTTGCAACAGCACATTTCCTTGACTCAAGGCGTGGGCGTTATGACAGCTTGCACAAATATTAGCCTACACAGAAAAAGGTCATCCCCAAGTGTACCTTGAAGTGCTTTATGGTTGTTGACAGTTTTTATGTCAAGACACAGTTAAACTAGGGCTTAATCACCATTAATCACACATGTTTTATCTGTTCTAAATGAACCTTAAAGGGAGATTAGTCAAGTATTTAATACTCTTATCAACATGGGAGTGGACAAATATGCTGCTTTATGTAAATGTCCAGAAACCCTCACAGGTACTGCATTTAGCATAAAACAATATGCTCCAATCATAACATGGCAAACTGCAGCCCAACAGGCAACAACAGCTGTCAGTGTGTCAGTGTGCTGACTTGACTATGACATGTGATTATCATAAAGTGGGCATGTCTGTAAAGGGGAGACTCGTGGGTACCCATAGAACCCATTTACATTCACTGATCTAGAGGTCAGAGGTCAAGGGACCCCTTTGAAAATGGACATGACAGTTTTTCCTCGCCAACATTTAGTGTAAGTTTGGAGCGTTATTTAACCTCCTTCATGACCAGCTAGTCTGACATGGTTGGTACCGATGGATTCATCAGGTTCTCTAGTTTCAGATGATACCAGCATCTTCACTCTAGCTTTAAAGTTACTGCATTAAAGAAATTAGTGGCGTTAAAATTAATTTATGTTATGGTGTTATTATGGTGATGTCATGGTGTTGTTATGGTGTTGTTATGGTGTTATTATGGTGTTATCATGGTGTTGTTATGGTGTTGTTATGGTGTTGTTATGGTGTTATTATGGTGTTATCATGGTGTTGTTATGGTGTTGTTATGGTGTTATTATGGTGTTGTCATGGTGTTGTTATGGTGTTGTTATGGTGTTGTTATGGTGTTATTATGGTGTTGTCATGGTGTTGTTATGGTGTTGTTATGGTGTTATTATGGTGTTGTTATGGTGTTGTTATGGTGTTATTATGGTGTTATTATGGTGTAATCATGGTGTTATTATGGCTTTATTATGGCTTTATTATGGCGTTAACTCTGACAGCCCTAATTTAAAAGCATACATGTGTGAAGGAAGATGGCAGCTGAATTGTCCTCTTCAGATCTGCAGTGATCTCACTGTGACGTCTTTCATGAAGCAGTTGTTTTGGTATTTTTCAGTTGCGTGGTCAGACGAGAAGGAGAGAGTGTCGGGTTCTAAACCGGTTCTCAGAGGTCTATGTGAGAGTTGAAGTTGCTCAAGCTGTTGCTACTTGAAGAAGCATTAGAAATGTTTCTACAACATGAAACCTTCTTACAGTTTGTCACATCATGATCTGGACCACAGCTCAACAAGCCTCACACTTTCAGACCACCTGAAATATTCATACTGGTTCCAGTAAGCTCATTAAGATGATGCCACTGGTTTTTAAAACTCCATTCAACGTTGCAGAGTGCCGTATATTACTCTGCTCATCTCTAAGTGCACTGGGAATGCCGCTTCCTGTGCTCCGTCTTCGGACTGATTCCCGCTCTGCAGCGTGCATGCAAATCATTATCTAATCAGGAAGTGAGGAATCAGATTACTCCGATAGGCTCGAGATGTTGTTGAACCAGACAATAATGATGATGATGATGATGATGATGATGATGATGATGATGATGATGATGATGATGATGATGATGATGATACAGGTCGGTTAGGAGACAAAACAGACATGATGCTGCTCACGACATCCCGGCCCTCTGGAGAAACAACACAATAGGCGTCTTTATGACTATTATTAGTTTATTAATATGAGCGTGTTTGACAGTGGAGTCAGGAGCATATTTATATTTATATATTTATATTTTCATATTTATATTTTTATATATATATGTTTATATTATATCTATATATTTATATTTGTATATTCATATTTATATATTTCTGTATTTATATTTTTATATTTATACATTTATATATTTATATTTTTACATTTTTATATTTATATTTATATTTTTATATGTATATTTCCAGGCTGTATCAATCAGGTGATCAGCAGCAGATGGCGGTTGCTGATGCCTTCTGAATGTGTGTGTTGAATCAGACCTGGTCCACCTGATGGGCTGCGTGAACACTGCTAGGCAACGCCGCTGACCTTTAGAGGGAATTAAGTGAGGACGGTGTGAAGCTCTCAGAGTCCACAGACCGATCACATGTAAAGAAGAGTGGGTGTTCTCTCACATTATGTCACTTCTTTCTCTCAGTTCACTCTTTGTGCTTTAAGTACTGTGATATTCTGTTGAGTGCAGACGGCCGTCACTGATACCTGCGCTGGCTGCACTTTAATGTGTGATCACACCTGTGGACAACAGTGTGAACAACACCTTTACAATGAGGTCCTTTTCATCAGGCTGGACTGAAAACCACTAAACCACAAATGGCTGATATATAAGATTTACCTTCAGTTCAGTACAGTTATCATACTGTATATATCATGTATTTATGGGGTTCTATGAGGTTCAGACTTTGGATCAGAACCTCATAGAACCCCACTGAGAACACCTGAACTATCCCTTTAAGGTTGAACGCTGCCTACGTCCCAATACTTCCTGCTGTAGAGTTTCTCTTTAGCTTCGCTGTCGTTCACTTACAGTATTAAAATCAATCAGCAGACTGTTAGAACTTCTCCAACAGACTCGTGTAAAACCTGACTCATTGTTTCCAGAGGTTATCGTTGCCTGGTGCTGCAGGTGAAGTGCAGATTCATTTAGAAAGTCTCATATTTGAATGGTCCTGTAATTTAAATCTAATGCAGTCTGCTGTGATGGAAGTTTCTAACATCACTGAATCACTGCTGTTCTCCTTTAAAGTGATGATTACTGAACAATAGAGAAGAAAGGTCAGTAAACTGCCTCAATAACGTCCGTCCTATCTATATTATATTATATTATTATACTATATATTATAGCTAACGTTAGCCACCATAAGCTTCTGCTCATACCAGCCCAGCCCTGATATTATTAAATAGAGAAATGGAGCGTTTTCTGACTTATTAACTCAGCATGTAGAAGCATGTAGCTTCCTGCTTCTTATGGAGAGATCATCTTTACTTATTGATTATCAGCTGCTATCAGGTGTTCTATAATCTGGTGTCAGTCTGTCCCCGTCTGTCCTCTCTCATCATGTCACTGACATCCGTCTACAGCAGCACCGTTACACAGGATGTCCATGGAGTAGTGATAGACATACATCTGTCTGTCATCAGGGAATCTCCTTTATTATGTGTTAAAGGTCCCATATTGTAAAAAGTGAGGTTTCCATGTCTTTTATATTATATAGCAGGTTTAAGTGCTTTATAAATACTGTTAAACTATCAAAACGCTCAATATACGGAGAAACACACAAAGCCCGTATACAGAAATTGTGCGTTTGAAACAAGCCGTTGGGATTTCTGTCCATTTGTGATGTCACAAATCTACAATATATTTAGATCATTACATGGTTTTAAACATAAACATTCTAAATGTGTCCCAGTTTATTTCCTGTTGCCGTGGATGTGAACGACATCAGCTGACAGGAAGTAAACATGGACCCAAGCTGTTGCTTAGCAACGCAATTCCGTTGTTGAAATGCACTAAAACGGAGCGTTTCAGACAGAGGGTGAATACAGGTATATTCAGACAGACAGAACGAGGAAAATAATGTTGTTTTTTTTAACATACAGCATGTTAACATGTTCTAGTAGAAACACACAATACAAACATGAACCTGAAAATGAGCTGATATGGGACCTTTAAGTGCATGTTTGCTTCTGGAGGTTTTCATATGGAACCCAGCACATGTCCCTCCAGACTTCATGTTTCTGACTTCAGAACTACGAGCTTCTTCTTCTTCTGTGTCAGATTCAGATTTCATGCTCACTTTTGGACATTTTGACATTTAAGTCTGTTCCTTCAGCTTGGAGGGGACGTCCCTTCTCTTGACTCTGACCTCTCTGCAAGATTTCATTGTTTATTTCCACATTTCAACACTTGGTTGTTGTCCTCCTTTATGCTAAACTAAACCACATGCTGGATCTAAGTCTGGTGTTACATTAGTCCGATATGGGCCAGTGGGTGTACGGAAAGAGAGTCTGGGTGCAGAGAATCCCTCGAGTCAGAGAGTCATTTAGCCTGACATGGTTTCCACCAGACTCTTGGCCCAGTTTCTAGTATGGAGTCACATGTTGCTGGTGGTGAGAGATTTAAAATAAATGCAGTATTCAGACGTGAGAACACACAAAGTGTTGATGCTCGGCAGTGAAGCTGAATTTCAGATCATTTTATTCACCAACACATCGAGGAAAGACTGTGAGCGCGGACCACACTGATATATACACTATATATATATACTTTATATATTCTAATTATGCTTCATTGTGTTTACTGGAAGGGAAAAGAGGTTTTAACATGTGTACCGTGTTTCAGTGCAGATGTTGCTGCTTCACTCTGGATATTCAGTGTGGTTCTCTGTGTGGTTCTCTGTGTGGTTCTCTGTGTGGTTCTCTGGGTTCTCACAGAGCCGTGGAGATGATGTGGTTCTCTGGGTTCTCACAGAGCCGTGGAGATGATGTGGTTCTCTGGGTTCTCACAGAGCCGTGGAGATGATATCTTTCTGCTTTTATGTTTTACAAAGCGGCCGTCTGCAATGCACCCACCTCCTCTCTTCTCTGTTCTCTCTGCGTCTCTGTCTCACTGTTCCAGGCACCATGTCCACCCCCACACACCCAGAGGTAAAGGAGCTGAACCCTGTCGACTTCATCCAGCTACAGCACTACATCGAATGTGAGTACAGACGGGCAGGAAGGCTTAACGCCCCCCCCCTCCACTTCCACTTCCACCCACACACACACTCATTTACACTCGCTCGCGGTGTGTCACATCTAGAAGAGGCTGCAGGCGGACAAACTCTGTTTCTGCAGATAAATCTGTATTATATATATTATACATATTACATATATTATCTATGTTATATACATTATCTATATTATCTATGTTATCTATATTATATATATTATCTATGTTATATACATTATCTATATTATCTATGTTATCTATATTATCTATGTTATCTATATTATCTATATTATCTATGTTATCTATATTACATATATTATCTATGTTATCTATATTATCTATATTATCTATGTTATCTATATTACATATATTATCTATATTATATACATTATATACATTATCTAAATTACATATATTATCTATATTATCTATATTATATATATTATCTATATTCACTGTGTAATCTACTGTATGATGGTGACGTCCAGCAGAGTGATACAAGATGTCTTAAAGTCAACATGTGAGACGTCCATGTGTGTCCCTGTGTGTCCCTGTGTGTCCATGTGTGTGTCCATGTGTCCCTGTGTGTGTCTCTGTGTGTCTCTGCTTGCAGACTGCAGTGTGAAGGTGAAGGACGTCCTGAGGGAGTTTGATGCAGATGGCGATCTGGCCCGGCACAGACATGGAGAGGTGAGGGGGGTGGGGGGGACGGGACGGGACGGGACGGCGTGTCCTGCTGCTCGCCATCAGGTCCAGAACTCCGTCCCAGTGATGTCAGCGACCACATGACCAGACAGAGTTCTGTCTCTCAGAGCAGCAGCTTAATGAGAAATGAGCTTCTGATTTATACCTATTGATCCGTTAGTTAATGATCCTGATTCAGACCATCGATCATGTTGATCAGCTGTCTTCACACCGTCGATCATGTTGATCAGCTGTCTTCACACCGTCGATCATGTTGATCAGCTGTCTTCACACCGTCGATCATGTTGATCAGCTGTCTTCACACCGTCGATCATGTTGATCAGCTGTCTGCAGCGCAGTGGAGTGAAGCTGCAGATGTAAATTACCTCCTTAGTTTAGCCCATGCAGTGAGGCTGTGCTGAGCGGCGTGCTGACCGGCGTGCTGAATGGCGTGCTGAGCGGCGTGCTGAGCGGCGTGCTGAGCGGCGTGGTGAGTGGCGTGCTGAATGGCGTGCTGAATGGCGTGCTGACCGGCGTGCTGAGCGGCGTGCTGAGCGGCGTGCTGAATGGCGTGCTGACCGGCGTGCTGAATGGCGTGCTGAGCGGCGTGGTGAGCGGCGTGCTGAGCGGCGTGCTGAGCGGCGTGCTGAGCGGCGTGCTGAGCGGCGTGCTGAATGGCGTGCTGAATGGCGTGCAACGGAAGCTCAAAGGATGAATTAGATGTTCCCGGTGCTGTCGGAGCTGCCGACTACTCAGAGCAGGAAGCAGCTGCAGTCGGTCCTAACGGGTCGTTGGGCTGCAGACGCTTTAATTAGATAATGAAGGAAATGTTTTTGTATTTAATGACAGAAAACATAAATATAAAACATAAAGTTCTAGTTAAAGGGGCTGTTTGTAAGAATCCTAAATGTCTTGTTAACAGCTTCACCTGTGTCCGTTAAGTCAACTAAAGTCAGCGTCCTGTTGCTGGCGCTTGTGCTCGCTCTACATAGACATGAAGGAGCATCACTCAACACAGTGAGGAGACACACGTCAGCTAAAAGCACAATATCACTCTATATTTCAGCTGCTTGGCAGTAATGTTAGCTGACCAGACCAAGGTCTCTCCATGAATCAATGCTGATCCTAGTGTTGGCTTTTCCCGCCTCAGCCTCCCGACCGCGGCCGGAGGGAACGGGGGAGACGCCGGAGTTTTGGTCGTAGACGATAACGTTTCTCTCTGCGGAGCCCCGTCACTTCACCAGACACGGGAAACCTCTGTTGGTCTGGAGGAGCTGCAGCAGTTATTTCTGCACAAACGTCCACTGAACATTCACTAGATATTCTCAGAGCTAAACTAACTCTGCTGCAGTGTGGAGTGAGCAGCATGCACGGGAGAGGTGGAGAGAGAGAGAGAAGGAGCGTGGTGTGTGAGTGAAGGCAGGCAGAGGAGCAGAGGAGCAGAAACTCTGGTCCTGGAGACATTTATATATAATATAATAATAATAATGAACAAGAAGAACTGGGTTTGTGGTTCACCGTTATCAAGGGACTGGTGCTCGTTACTCCTGCAGCGCATCATCAGGTGATGATGACAGAGACCAGGACAGACCGAGACCAGGACAGACAGAGACCTGGTCTTGTCTCCCCCGTTCCCTCCGGCCGCGGTCGGGAGGCTGAGGCGAGAAAAGCCAACACTAGGATCAGCATTGATTCATGGAGAGACCTTGGTCTGGTCAGCTAACATTACTGCCAAGCAGCTGAAATATAGAGTGATATTGTGCTTTTAGCTGACGTGTGTCTCCTCACTGTGTTGAGCGATGCTCCTTCATGTCTATGTAGAGCGAGCACAAGCGCCAGCAACAGCACGCTGACTTTAGTTGACTTAACGGACACAGGTGAAGCTGTTAACAACACATTGTCGAGTTAAAACATTACACTGTAAACAGAATGTGACTGTCCCATTCATCCCCCCCCCAGTGCATCAATGAAGAAGGCTTCCGTCTCTTCCTGAAGACGTATCTAGGGGTGGAGGACTTCCCCGTGGATCTCTGCCAGAGACTCTTCCGCTCCTTCCAGAACTCTGAACCCGTCCAGGAAGACAGTGAGATCACACAGCACCGATTAACTCAGCTCACATCAGTCTACATTCATCTATCACCTCATGGTCAGACATGCTCTCTCTCTCTCTCTCTCTCTCTGTCTCTCTCTCTGTCTCTCTCTCCTGTAGAGGAGGTCTTTCTGAAGGATGTCTCGTGTTACTTCTCTCTGCTGGAGGACGGACAGCCCAGGGACAAGCTGGAGTGTGAGTCCTCTGTTTCTTCTCTGATATGATGTGAGAGATGACTGACTTCATCCACAACTTCCACTTTCATTTCCTTCTCTCTCTTCAGTTGCTTTCAAGCTCTATGACAGGGACGGCAACGGAGTCCTCGACAGCTCTGTGAGTGGAGGAAATGTTTCAGTTGAAGAAGTGTCATCACGCCGGCCTCCAGCGCTGAAACGAGTCTGTTGTTGTTGTTGTTGTTCAAACAGGAAGTGGATCGGATCATCGCTCAGATGATGCACGCTGCAGAGTACCTGGGATGGGATGTGTCAGAGCTGAGGCCGGTAAATCCCACAACCAAAGCCTGTACACGCCATACGTATAGACTCAGCCCTACGTATAGACTCAGCCATACGTATAGACTCAGCCCTACGTATAGACTCATCCATACGTATAGACTCAGCCCTACGTATAGACTCAGCCCTACGTATAGACTCATCCATACGTATAGACTCAGCCCTACGTATAGACTCATCCATACGTATAGACTCAGCCCTACGTATAGACTCATCCATACGTATAGACTCAGCCCTACGTATAGACTCATCCATACGTATAGACTCAGCCCTATGTATAGACTCAGCCCTACGTATAGACTCATCCATACGTATAGATTCAGCCCTACGTATAGACTCATCCATACGTATAGACTCAGCCCTACGTATAGACTCATCCATACGTATAGACTCAGCCCTACGTATAGACTCAGCCCTACGTATAGACTCAGCCCTACGTATAGACTCATCCATACGTATAGACTCAGCCCTACGTATAGACTCATCCATACGCATAGACTCAGCCCTACGTATAGACTCATCCATACGCATAGACTCAGCCCTACGCATAGACTCATCCATACGTATAGACTCAGCCCTACGTATAGACTCATCCGTACATATAGACTCAGCCCTACGTATAGACTCATCCGTACGTATAGACTCAGCCGTACGTATAGACTCAGCCCTACGTATAGACTCAGCCCTACGTATAGACTCAGCCGTACGTATAGACTCATCCATATGTATAGACTCAGCCATACATATAGACTCAGCCATACGTATAGACTCAGCCCTACGTATAGACTCAGTCCTACGTATAGACTCAGCCCTATGTATAGACTCAGCCCTAGGTATAGACTCAGCACTATGTATAGACTCATCCCTACGTATAGACTCAGCCCTTTGTATAGACTCATCCCTACGTATAGACTCAGCCCTAGGTATAGACTCAGCCCTACGTATAGATTCATCCATACGTATAGACTCAGCCCTACGTATAGACTCATCCATACGTATAGACTCATCCATACGTATAGACTCAGCCCTAGGTATAGACTCATCCCTACGTATAGACTCATCCCTACGTATAGACTCAGCCCTAGGTATAGACTCACCCCTACGTATAGACTCATCCCTACGTATAGACTCAGCCCTACGTATAGACTCAGCCCTACGTATAGACTCATCCATACGTATAGACTCAGCCCTACGTATAGACTCATCCATACGTATAGACTCAGCCCTATGTATAGACTCAGCCCTACGTATAGACTCATCCCTACGTATAGACTCAGCCCTACGTATAGACTCAGCCCTACGTATAGACTCATCCATACGTATAGACTCAGCCCTACGTATAGACTCATCCATACGTATAGACTCAGCCTTACGTATAGACTCATCCATACGTATAGACTCAGCCCTACGTATAGACTCATCCATACGCATAGACTCAGCCTTACGTATAGACTCATCCATACGTATAGACTCAGCCCTAGGTATAGACTCATCCATACGTATAGACTCAGCCATACATATAGACTCAGCCATACGTATAGACTCAGCCCTACGTATAGACTCAGTCCTACGTATAGACTCAGCCCTAGGTATAGACTCAGCCCTATGTATAGACTCATCCATACGTATAGACTCATTCCTACGTATAGACTCAGCCCTACGTATAGACTCAGCCCTACGTATAGACTCATCCATACGTATAGACTCAGCCCTACGTATAGACTCATCCCTACGTATAGTCTCATCCCTATGTATAGACTCAACCCTACCTATAGACTCAGCCCTACGTATAGATTCATCTATACACCTACAGTACAGCTACAGTACACCTACAGTATATCTACAGTGTAGGTGTACTGTAGGTGTACTGTAGAATCTACAGTACACCTACAGTATAAGTGGATTGTAAACTAATTCCCACACATGAGTAGTTTCAGAGAACAGCTGATAGAGGCTGGTGTGCTGACTGGATGTGCTTTCATCAGGTTCTGAAGGACATGATGACGGCCATCGATGCTGACAGCAGCGGTACGGTGTCTCTGGAGGAGTGGGTGGAGGGAGGCATGAACAACGTTCCCCTGCTGGTGTTGTTGGGTCTGAAGGTACTTTAACTCACATATCTCTCATTTTTACAGCAGGTGGTGAAACCTCCTTTTACTGCTCTTGTGAAACGTCGATTTGGCGTGCCTCTCCTCTGTCCTTCGCCCCCTCGCCGTCTATAAGGGCCTTTCTGCCGACTCAGTGTTTACAGGGTGTGGTGATGTCAGCTCTGCACCATCAGAGTGCTTCAGCGTTTTCCATTTACTCTGCACAATCTCTGCCGACATTTAACTGAGTACCTGCATCAAACAGCAGTCTGTAGGCCCTCTATCTGACTAATGGAATTAAAGAGCGGCTCCATTATTATTATTATCATCATTAATATTATTATTATTATTACTATTATTATTATTAATATTATTATTATTATTACTATCATTATTATTATTATTATTACTATTATTATTATTATTATCATCATTAATATTATTATTATTACTATTATTATTATTAATATTATTATTATTATTATTATCATCATTATTATTATTATTATTATTATCATTATTATATCTTTCTGAACTTCCCAGTATTGTTCCTTATTTTCCTTGTTTTCAAATCCAAACATTCACATTTTGGTCAAAGTTTGTTTTAGAATCAAAATATGACCTCGCCGTCAGACGGCCGCTTCACCTCGCCGTCAGTCGGCCGCTTCACCTCGCCGTCAGACGGCCGCTTCACCTCGCCATCAGACGGCCGCTTCACCTCGCCATCAGACAGCCGCTTCACCTCGCCATCAGACAGCCGCTTCACCTCGCCATCAGACAGCCGCTTCACCTCGCCATCAGACAGCCGCTTCACCTCGCCATCAGACAGCCGCTTCACCTCGCCATCAGACAGCCCTCTCTGACGGGGAACTGAAGCCGTTATATCGCTCTCTTCACAGCCACCAGACTCCATTCATAAAACATTCATTTTACCTCTCAGAAGAACACGGGAGTATACATACAACCCCACTTCAAATATTCGTACCATCCCTTTTCAGTTATTATCAAACTGATCACAGCTAACGTTGACTCAGCTAGTGCTAGCGTTCACATTATTGATAACCTTATTGATTAGCTTACTGTGCTAACTTGCGTCACTGCTGTCTGCTAACGGCTGAGTGAAAAACCCGTAACAGAAGGAGATGGACCGGCCCTTTAACTAAGTGCCTGCAAGAAGCAGCCATGTTGAGGCCCTATCTTTGACTAAAGGAATGAATCAGTGTAATGTTGGGTGTATACATAAGAACGGTTGTCTTAAAGCGAGGACAGATCAGTTGTGTGTTGTTGGGTTTTGTTTAAAAGCTTCATACTGTCGGAAGGCTCGCCCTCTGTGGCGCTCTGAAACCGTGGCCTGGACTCTGCATCTGGGTTTGGCCTCTACAACAATGCTGGGCCTTCCCCTCAGGCTATTTCTAGCCACCAATAGACATTTGAAGCCCAGGGTGCATGAATTCAGCCCCCCCCCCGCCCCACACTCGCTCTGCCTCATGCAGTCAGTGACAGGCTGATGCATCACCATTTCAGTGTGTAATCCGGATAAAAGCGCCGGTAAACAGATTGAAAGCAACCTTATAATCTCGTGTTGAGAATTTGAGATTATAGTCGGTGTTGGTTTAAATCTCCGTGGTGCTGCAGAACACATGATATGTGGAGCCGCTGCTGCATAATCAGCAGTCTCATTACGGCGAGGTTAGTCACGAGTGGGTGTGAAAAACAACTGTGAAATTCAACGCCGTGCCCACAGTGTCTTTATGAGAGGGCCGGTGATGTTTAACCCAACGTTTAACAAAGGCAACAAATAGAAGCTGCTTCTGTTGCATTGATTCTTCTGTCCACATGTTCTCTGTCTGCACCGACCAGATGACCCAGAAGGACGGGCAGCACCTCTGGAGGATGAAACACTTCAACAGGCCCGCTTACTGCAACGTGTGCCAGAGCATGCTGCTGGGTCTGAGGAAACAGGGACTGTGCTGCACCTGTGAGTACCTGAACCCACCAAAAGAGGGCCACATTCATCAAACTGAACCCACCACAAGAGGGCCACATTCATCAAACTGAACCCACCACAAGAGGGCCACATTAATCAGACTGAACCCACCACAAGAGGGTCACATTAATCAGACTGAACCCACCACAAGAGGGCCACATTAATCAGACTGAACCCACCACAAGAGGGCCACATTAATCAGACTGAACCCACCACAAGAGGGTCACATTAATCAGACTGAACCCGCCACAAGAGGGCCACATTTATCAGACTGAACCCGCCACAAGAGGGCCACATTTATCAGACTGAACCCGCCACAAGAGGGCCACATTAATCAGACTGAACCCGCCACAAGAGGGCCACATTAATCAGACTGAACCCATCACAAGAGGGCCACATTAATCAGACTGAACCCGCCACAAGAGGGCCACATTAATCAGACTGGATCTTTCTCTATCAGTTTTAATTGTATGCTCTGTAAACATCATGTGACGCCATGTGTGCCGCTGTGCAGGCTGTAAGTACACCGTCCACGGCCGCTGTGCTAACAGGAACCCGGCGCCCTGCACCAGGACGTATGTGAAGTCCAAGAAAGAAACGGGGGTAAGCCAGCGTCTCCATGACAACATGTACAGTCTATATTAGACCACATCCTGAGTCTCTTATGTTAAAACATTCATCCCACATTTCAGCTTTCAGCGCACGACTGGGTGAGCGGGAACTGTGACTCCAGGAAGTGTGAAAAGTGCCAGAAGAAGATCAAGAGCTTTCAAGGCTTAACGGGCAAACACTGTGTGTGGTGTCACACCATGGTGAGGACTGGTCTCTATACAGTTTATAACACTGTGTGTGGTGTCACACCATGGTGAGGACTGGTCTCTATACAGTTTATAACACTGTGTGGTGTCACACCATGGTGAGGACTGGTCTCTATACAGTTTATAACACTGTGTGTGGTGTCACACCATGGTGAGGACTGGTCTCTATACAGTTTATAACACTGTGTAGTGTCACACCATGGTGAGGACTGGTCTCTATACAGTTTATAACACTGTGTGGTGTTACACCATGGTTAGGACTGGTCTCTATACAGTTTATGACACTGTGTGTGGTGTTACACCATGGTTAGGACTGAACTCTATACAGTTTATAACACTGTGTGTGGTGTTACACCATGGTGAGGACTGAACTCTATACAGTTTATAACACTGTGCGTGGTGTCATACCATGGTGAGGACTGAACTATACAGTTTATAACACTGTGCGTGGTGTTACACCATGGTGAGGACTGAACTCTATACAGTTTATAACACTGTGTGGTGTTACACCATGGTAAGGACTGAACTCTATACAGTTTATAACACTGTGTGTGGTGTTACACCATGGTGAGTGCTGGTCTTTATACAGTTTATAACACTGTGTGGTGTTACACCATGGTGAGGACTGAACTCTATACAGTTTATTACACTGTGGTGTTACACTATGGTGAGGACTGAACTCTATACAGTTTATAACACTGTGTGGTGTTACACCATGGTGAGGACTGGTCTCTATACAGTTTATAACACTGTGTGTGGTGTTACACCATGGTGAGGACTGAACTCTATACAGTTTATAACACTGTGTGGTGTTACACCATGGTGAGGACTGAACTCTATACAGTTTATAACACTGTGTGGTGTTACACCATGGTGAGGACTGAACTCTATACAGTTTATTACACTGTGGTGTTACACTATGGTGAGGACTGAACTCTATACAGTTTATAACACTGTGTGGTGTTACACCATGGTGAGGACTGGTCTCTATACAGTTTATAACACTGTGGTGTTACACCATGGTGAGGACTGAACTCTATACAGTTTATAACACTGTGTGGTGTTACACCATGGTGAGAACTGAACTCTATACAGTTTATAACACTGTGCATGGTGTTACACCATGGTGAGGACAACTCTATACAGTTTATAACACTGCGTGGTGTTACACCATGGTGAGGACTGAACTCTATACAGTTTATAACACTGCGTGGTGTTACACCATGGTGAGGACTGAACTCTATACAGTTTATAACACTGTGTGTGGTGTTATTGTTTGTGTTGTACAGCGTCATGATGAGTGTGCAGACCAGGAGCCAACACAGTGTACCTGTGGACCCCTCAGAGACCACATCCTGCCTCCCTGGGCCATATATCCTGTTATAAAGGTACAGAACCAGAACCAACACTAACATATATCCTGTTATAAAGGTACAGAACCAGAACCAGGTTTGGTGTATAGTAGGGTTGGAACGGTTTATGTATTTGATCCGAACCGTTTGGTTCAGGACGTTCGGTTCAGGACGTTCGGTTCGGTCCGTGACATCCTTTCGGTTCGCCGTTACCCAAACAGCTGTTCATGTCGACTACTCAAACACGCAGAACAGAAACTCTGGAGCGTGAGTTTGACCTGTAAAGTTCTGGCAGCGCAGCAGGAATGATATCAGCAGTGTAGCGCCCAGTAGCTCAGGATAGTCGAGCTAAACTGACAACCAGTTGTGTCAAACTGCACACCGACACGGTTCAACTGAAGTCGGGTTTATATGTGGACACCTGAAACATTTAATTATGGCGGCATCAACCGACCGTGTCGATCAGCGGAGCGAAATAAAAGCAGACTGGACCGAGTCAGTTCCCCCCCACAGCGTTCAGACAGCCTCCTCCTGCAGACTCACATCGTGACAAAGTCATATCTGATGCTATAAGAGAGTTTATCGCTGCATATACGACATCACTCCATCATAAACTATACAGAATTAAAGCAGATGGTCAAAGAGCGTGAGCCTTCACGTATATATATATATATATATATATTTAAACTAGCAGAAGCAGCAGTTGAGGATTTAAGGTGGAACATTACATTTACATTACAGACATTTGTGATTTTATTTTTGTAATTGATTTATTCTTATTGACAGTATGTCAGTATTTGAGTGCCTTAACTGTTCTAGTCAGAGTTCTGACCAATGAGCTGCTGTTGAGTGAGTGGGAGATAATAAGCCACGTTGTTTAGTAGTTCTGGTTGAGCTTCTGCTTCAATGTATGTTGATGGCCTTAGTCTATAATGACATCATATTTATATAAAAATAACAAAGCTGCATGTTTTGTTTGCACTAATTACTGTAGAGATGATTCTTTCAATTAAGATTTGACAATGAAGAAGAGTTGATGTTCCTTATGTAAGCCTTACTTTTGTTAAGGCAAACATTTGTTAACTTATTTTTGCCAAATAAATGAGAAGCATGTTGAAATCAGAACCAGACCTCCTCACTGGAACAGATATGTACCGAACCGAACCGAAAACCGTGATATGAACCCAACCGTGAGTTTTGTGAACCGTTCCACCCCTAGTGTGTAGAGATGTCTCTTTGTCCTCAGAAGGTTGTGGGGTCGATGATATGTTCTTTGGTTTAATGGATGTCTTCCTGTCTCGGTCGGTGAAGGAGAGACCGAACGGCTGCTCCGGCTCAACGGATGACAGCGAGCTCTACACGACTCCTGATGGACAAGTGCTTCAGGTTTTTCATCCTTTCATCATCGATACAGTGTTTACAGTGAGGATCTGATTTGTCTGCATGGACAGTAAATCTATTTGTTTTATTGAACAGATCAGCCCCGTGCCAAACACCCATCCTCTGCTAGTGTTCGTCAACCCTAAGAGTGGCGGCAAACAGGGAGAGAGGTGAGTGTATGGTGTACGGTCATAGACCTGCTCTATATATAAAGCGTCTTGAGATAACTTCTGTTGTGATTTGACGCTATACAAAAATAAATTGATTTGATTTGATTTGATTTGAGTGAACAAAGAAATGAGAACTGTCAGTCCATTAAAATAATCATTAATAGAAAGATAATCACACATTTCTCCTTAAAGAGAGATTAGTCAAGTATTTAATCCTCTTATCAACATGGGAGTGGACAAATATGCTGCTTTATGCACATTTATGTATATTTTTATGATTGTAAATCAATTAACAATACAAAACAATGACAGATATTGATCCAGAAACCCTCACAGGAACTACATTTAGCAGAACTGTGGAGTGTTATTTAGTAGGGATGCACCGATACCACTTCATTCAGACCCAGTACAAGTACTTACATTTGGGTACTCTCCGATACCGAGTACCGATACGAGTACTTCTCTGTGCCTAAAGACCCTCGTTAACAGCCAGCTGGAGGGTGTGAGCGACACACGGCAGGCTGGGGAGTCCCGCATACGAGGCGTAGCTCCGCCACCGGCTCTAGGTCGGCTTGGAAATGTTCGGGGCGAAGGTGGCTCTCGGTTGCAGCTTTACAGCGCTCCCCGCACGGACCTCATCGCACCGTGACGGGGCTCTCTGCTCCCGGTGCGACTGTCAACCGGGGCGGACTGTCCTCAGTGCGCCCCAACCGCGTCGTGCCGCGGCCCACATAGAAGGTGCCAGGGGTCTGCGGTGATGTCTGCGGCCCAACCGACCCGTCTTGAAACACGGACCAAGGAGTCTAACACACGCGCGAGTCAGAGGGTGCAAGCAAAACTTCGTTGCGCAATGGAAGTGAGGGCCGGCGCGCGCCGGCTGAGGCGAGATCCCGGCCCAGCGGGGTCGGGTGCACCACCGTAAAGTGGTATTGGTGCCATTGTATCGGAGGCGTTTTGTGAGTACGAGTACATGAGCACAGTATTGGACCCGATACCCGATGATCCGATGAGTTTCAGATGATACCAGTAGCTTCCTCTAGCTGTAAAACTGAGATGTACGACCTAAAAATCACAAGTAGCGTTAAAGAAATTAGTGTCATTAAAATGAATTTGCGTTAACTCGTTATAATCACGTTAACTTTGACAGCTCTAGAAGAAATAGATGTCTAATACGTGCACATTGTTTAGCCTGATTTTATGCATTTCAGAGTCCTGCATAAATTCCAGTATTTACTGAATCCACGGCAGGTAAACAACCTTTCGAATGGCGGACCTGGACCAGGGTGAGTATCTGGTACAACAGATATTATTAATGGAAATAGATTTTAGCTAGATATTAGACTGCCCACAGTGTCCTGTAGACGTGAAGCTCCATCATCTCTCTTTCAGACTGAGCTTCTTCAGACATCTGCAGGATTACAGGATCTTGGTGTGCGGAGGAGACGGCACCGTTGGCTGGATTCTAGACGCCATAGGTGAGAGGTTGATGGATCACTAGAAGAAGACACGCGTGAGCTTCCACACCGTGAGCTTCTGCTGAACATCGTTGTGACGCACTTCCTGTTTGCTTCCCCTTTTTTTCCCTCTTTCATGCTGTCAGACAAAGCCGATCCGTTGGTGCGGCCACCTGTCGCCGTGCTTCCTCTGGGCACAGGAAATGACCTCGCACGATGTCTGCGATGGGGAGGAGGTGAGAAATAAAGAAGAGTGTTCTCTGATTATGAAAATAATGAAACGGCTTGCTGCGTGTGCTCTGTTGATGTGTGTGTGTGTGTGTGTGTGTGAGACCCGGCGATCCCGACCAACGCTACTGTCTTTAAGAGGCTGTAGCGGCTCAGTGTTAGAGCCAGAGTGAAGGTTCTGGTATCATAGGAAACTAGTAAATCTAAGGAGGCCATCGGCACCAACCGTGTCATGTGTCACGAAGTTAGGCTAAATTTTGGCGAGGAAAGATGTGTGAATGTAAATGGGTTCTCTGGGTACCAACGAGTCTCCTCTTTACAGACATGCCCACTTTATGATAATCACATGCAGTTTAAATGTGTTATTGTCTCCTATTCTAAAATGGTGTGTTTGAATATTTCTGCATCCTGGGGTCCCTAAACAGTGTTGAATCACATAAATTGTGTCTCACTGTAAAGCTGAGACTCTGGTGGATCCAATGAGCCCAACTGGATTCATGTGTGATGATGTTAGTCCCCATAGGAGACATTTCATTGACCTCACTGTATAAAATGACCTGTGGTGACCTCTAGGATAATCACAGCCTCATGAAACTTTACAGCCACAAACTAGAGACCTAGAGCATTCAGAGGATGGATGGATCAAACTAGAGACCTAGAGCATTCAGAGGATGGATGGATCAGACTAGAGACCTAGAGCATTCAGAGGATGGATGGATCAAACTAGAGACCTAGAGCATTCAGAGGATGGATGGCTTTCCTAGCTAGATTGACAATAAGGAGGTTTCTGCTCGCCATCCAATCACCGAAAAATGCAGAAATCTCCAAATGTCAAAAGTTTTTGATACCAAATCACAGCATGTCTTTTTCTCTGGTGTTCCTCAAGGTCTTGGTGTCTTAATGTGGTGTTTTGGAGGGATTATTGATCATTTTTATTAATTCTCCAGTGGTAAAAAATGGTTAAATTTAGCACCAAATCTGAGTAATAAATGGAATCAACCCAACATCTTCTGAGACCTAATAGAGCATGGGGATGACCATCATATACTTCTATCATCATGTTCTAAACCCTGATACACTCTAAAGATTTGTTTTATTTTAATCAGATTAATCTTCAGGTTCCAGCTTTCAGATGATGTTCACCTCTTCTATGTGACGTCTCCTGTTGACCTGCTATCTGCTTCATGTGTTTGAAGGATACGACGGCGAGGATCTGAGTCGTATTCTTAAAGACATCGAGGGGAGCTCGGAGGTTCTGATGGACCGCTGGAGTGTGCAGGTCATCCCAGATGAGAACCAGGAGAAGGGCGACCCGGTGCCCTACGAAATCATCAACAACTACTTCTCTATTGGCGTTGTGAGTTTCTCAGGAATATGTCGTCACACCAGAGGAAGGGATTATTTTTACAGGTTTGTGATTGGATCATTTCTGTGTTGTGCTGACAGGACGCCTCCATCGCCCACCGCTTCCACACCATGAGGGAGAAACATCCCCAGAAATTTAACAGCAGGTACCAGTTCAACATATTATTAGTGTCTAGTGTGTGTGTGATAACAGGAGAAAATGTTCTGTGAAAATGAATTATCACTTCAACCTGAAAACGTCACACTCTGCTTTATGATTACAGGATGAAGAACAAGCTGTGGTATTTTGAATTTGCCACTTCAGAAACCATCTCTGCTTCCTGCAAGAAACTGAACGAAAGTCTAACAATCGAGGTGAGAACGCAGCTTCAGCTTCATCATCTTCATCATCTTCATCATCTTCATCATCTTCATCATCTTCATCATCTTTGCATGTTTGTATTTAGTCTCCGGACCAGAGTAGTGAACTGTGGAATCACTCCAGTACTGATGTTTGACCTGGTCTCTTCTTCAGTGCTGCGGTACTCCGCTGGATCTCAGTGGCCTCTCTCTAGAAGGCGTTGCTGTCCTAAACATTCCCAGCATGCACGGCGGCTCCAACCTGTGGGGTGAAACCAAAAAAGGGGACACCAAGGGACTGACGAGTCAGGAGGAGCCTGAGGTGATCGTCGACCCAGAAATCCTGAAAGTGACCTCCCAAGGTATTTGGTCTTTGGTGGAGTTAAACCAGGAGGCAGACCAGATTCAGGGCGCTTTCACACACCAACATTTAGTCTGTTCTAATCTATCTCTGGTGCGCTGTGTGAGAGGTAGGCTCATTTCATCATAGACTACTATACAACCAGAGGAGCTGCCCCCTGCTGGCTGGTAGAGAGGATGCATGTTCACTGTGTTCAGCAGTCCTGGGCAGTCAGCCTATCAGAACTTTATTAGAACAGAGGATGAGTAACATGTTCTTGTCAGATCTCAGTGACCGTCGACTGGAGGTGGTCGGCCTTGAAGGAGCCATGGAGATGGGACAGATATACACGGGTCTTAAGAGCGCCGTGAGGCTCGCCAAAACATCCCAGATCACCATCAGGTGAGAAGTAGACATGTTGAGACTCGTCTGGTTCTGAAGGCCCGTTAGACTCCTAGAAGTCTGGATGATGATGTGTTGTAGTTGACTGATCAGCAGCTGAGGATGATCCTCTGCTGTTTTAATGACTCGTTAGCTTCATTGATTCTGTTCCCTGATCTCTCTGCTCCACCTTCAGGGTGAAGAAAGCCTTACCGATGCAGATAGACGGAGAGCCGTGGATGCAGCCTCCCTGCACGGTGAATACTATCCTCCATCTACTGTAGTAACACACTGACTCTGGATCAGAACCTCATAGAACCCCACTGAGAAACACCTGAACTCTCCCTTTCATGTAGAAATGTTTTTATATTATATTTATATTATAATTTTCTGGACATTTAACTTCTTTATTTTTATTTTTCAGATCCACATCACTCACAAGAACCAGGCCCGGATGTTGATGGCTCCTCAGGCAAAGTCATCCGGCTTCTTCACCTACAAATGAAACTGCTCAGAGCAGCGGCGTGCTCTCGTTTACTGTAAATAGAAGACTGGGACTTTTTTAAAGATATAAAATCAGTCTGAATGTGCACGTTGTAGAATAATAAAGTTACGATAAGTGCATCTGTGTAACACATAACCCAGGGGTCAGGGATCAGGGGTCAGGGGTCAGGGCTCAGCAAACTTTACTATCTAAAGAGCCAATTTAGGCAAAAATAAAAATAAAAATCTGTCTGGAGCCGCAAAACATGTGATCATTGTGATGAAGGTAACACAGTTTATAGTTTAAGTATATAGCATATAAGTCTAATGCAGTGAGGGCCAAAGAGACTATGTACTACGGAGTATTAGGGCCACATTGAGGGAAAAACATCTGAGATTTACACAATAAAGTCAGAACTTTATGAGAAAAAAAGAAAATAACACGTAAAATTACTCCTTTATAATATTCTGACTTTATTCTCTAAACCTCAGATTTCTGTTTTTTCCTCAATGTGGCCCCAATACTCCGTCGTACCGTCGTACCATAGACCTACAACAATGATAGATAACAATGAAAATGTAAACAAAAAAACAGTTCAACATTCATTTCCATTCTTAAAGATCCACAGGGAGCCGCTGGAGAGGAGCTGAAGAGACGCATGTGGCTCCGGAGCCGCAGGTTGTTGACCTCTGACCCCTGACATAACCGAAGCATGAATACAATGAGATGTTTGTGTGTTTTTATCAGTACTCTGTCTCAGCTGGTGGAGACGCTGCTCTGTAGAAACTAAACCTTTAAAGTGAAGCGTATCCAGCTTCATGTGCCTTTACAATCTGTCTTTATGGTTATGGCTTTGGTAGGAGACTTACTGAGCTCAGCGTGTAGACGTGCACTTTGGACATAATCCGTGTAGTACTGCTGTTTTTCTTTGTGGCTGTAAAGACGCTGTGAAAGCCAGATTATGTCGGTGTCAGGTTGGAACTAAAAGCGACGCATGGATGAGATTTGACTGAAGTTATTTTACTGTTTATTTCGTACATTTCAGAAGATACTTGAAGGTGTTTTTGGGGAACAGTAACGGGACAATCATTACCAAGAGGAGGCTGCATGTTGATCAGTGTTCACTTCTAACTTATATCTTATTTAAATGCCTAATCATCACTCACATCATCTCAATATATCTGTAATAACACACTGTGTTAATAAATCATCTGGACCTGATTCACTCTGTGGAGATCATTTCTTTGTTCTGCCACTAGGTGGCGTCAGAAGGCTGCATCATGATGAGGATGATGATGATGAGGATCTTCTCTTCTCTGCCTTCATCTCTCTGTTGTAAATATAAAGTTAATATTTAGTTTTTCTCTGAGTAACATTACCCCTATGACTTTTAATGATGGGTTAGTCTGCCAGCAACAAATGTTGCCTTCAAATGCTGTCGGACAAATCATGACTCGACTGTTTGAAATAAGGCACCAAATGAAATAATTCTGTCACATATGAGCCTTATAAAGTTATTATTAGTTATTATTAGTTATTATAAGCTGGTGGGAATATGCTACAGCTTTAAAGAGCCCCTCAGGTTTACGCTGTAAGACATATGAAATACTCTGCTTTGAATAATAATTACTCTTTGGCTTTCAACAGTCTTCAGAGGTCTTGTTTTGTACAAAACCCAAAATATTAATATATAAGACATAAAACAGAAAATCCTCAAACTACACAAGCTAACACCACGAAATATGTAAAACTTCTAAAACAATCAATAATGAAAATAGTGACTGACTAATCAATACCATGACTTATCGAAAACATGACTAATCAATAACATGACTAATTAATAACAAGCCTTGTCTTGACTCTAATTTCTAAAATATAACCAGTTATTGCTGCTTTTACAGTCCCAAAACTAAACCACCTTCAGCTTCTGGCATCTGAATCAGAAACGTCCGTGGGGCCCTGAAGGCAGCACAACAGGAAACACGTCAACGTCCCCATTGGCTCTCAGAGCTGTCAGTCACAGCAGAGGTCCCGCCTCCT
>JAUPFX010000008.1:34974875-35039875 GCA_036937225.1 Sebastes paucispinis | reverse complement strand
CGGTTTCTCTGATCTGAGTTCTGATCCGGTTTATCTTATCTGGGTTCTGATCCGGTTTCTGTGATCCATCATGACGTTCCGGAGGCTGAAGAAGGTGAACTCCAGCGGACCGGAGACCGGACCCGCAGTCCGGGACACCGACGTCTATTTCCCCTCATCACGGTCCGACAGCTCCCGGTTACCGGCGGACTCCTCCTCGGAGGTCTACAGCTACCGGACTCTGGCTTACTCCGGAGGGACGCTGCCCCGCAGCTACCGGAAGGTACCGACTCCATCAACTCTTTATCTCAATATCGATTAGTTATGAACATGTTTAAAGTTACTTTATTAACTTTATCTCTCTCATTATCAATATGTAATCAATATGTAATCAATATGTGTATCAGTTAGGAATATGTATAGTTATATTATGAACATTTTGAGCTCTAATTGTTTGAGTTGTTTGATATGAAGTTTAGAAGCAGAATAATAATAATTGACTTATTGTTGCATGAGATCAGGTCCAGTTCTGGTTCTGGACATTTAGGACTTCACTGGAACCGGCTCATCAACATGAACACGGTTCTAGTGGAACTTAATGATTATTAGAGGAGATGATATCTAATGATGACCAGTGGTGTTCAAAGTGGGGTTCCTGGTGTCCCAGCGGGTCGTTGAAGGGGTTCCTGGGATGATAGCATCTTCTAGTCTTTCTAGTCTGTTGGTTAGTGTCTCTCATTCTGTAACTGTGCTTCCACTGGAGGTTTAAAACAGACGAGTGTCAGAGTAAAGAGAGGTCCAGTTATCCACAAACCTCCATCCATCCATCAGGTCGTCAGCTCTGTCCGTCATCACGGTCGCCTGAAAACAACAACAACATAACAACACTCAGTTCTACATGACAGCAGACACATCTACAGTATGTTCATCTCATGCTGTTGAGGGAGGAACTGGTTCATGTTGATGAAAGGTGGATTGAAAACTGGAAAATGTTTCTCATGCAAGGGGGACATTTGTTTTTTACTAGATTTTAGTTGAATGAAGGAGAAGTTGGAATATAATACTTTTTTCTTCTTCTTAAACTTTTTATGTAGCAAGAAGAGTATTGGTGAGCACCGTGGACAAAATAAATACCCCAAACGATAACTCTCAAAGCGTTATCTCAGCAGTGATGTGGGAGAATTAAGTGTTTAAAATATGTGGAAAAAAAGTTTATAATGTGTTATAATATATTATTTATATTTATAATGTCTTATAATGTTATATTATATTATCTATATTTATAATGTGTTATAATGTTATATTATATTATCTATATTTATAATGTGTTATAATGCGTTATATTATATTATTTATATTTATAACGTGTTATAATGTTATATTATATTATCTATATTTATAATGTGTTATAATGTTATATTATATTATCTATATTTATAATGTGTTATAATGCGTTATATTATATTATTTATATTTATAACGTGTTATAATGTTATATTATATTATCTATATTTATAATGTGTTATAATGCGTTATATTATATTATTTATATTTATAATGTGTTATAATGCGTTATATTATATTATTTATATTTATAATGTGTTATAATGCGTTATATTATATTATTTATATTTACAATGTGTTATAATGTTATATTATATTATCTATATTTATAATGTGTTATAATGTGTTATATTATATTATTTATATTTACAATGTGTTATAATGTTATATTATATTATCTATATTTATAATGTGTTATAATGTTATATTATATTATTTATATTTACAATGTGTTATAATGTTATATTATATTATCTATATTTATAATGTGTTATAATGCGTTATATTATATTATTTATATTTATAATGTGTTATAATGCGTTATATTATATTATTTATATTTATAATGTGTTATAATGTTATATTATATTATCTATATTTATAATGTGTTATAATGCGTTATATTATATTATTTATATTTATAATGTGTTATAATGCGTTATATTATATTATTTATATTTATAATGTGTTATAATGTGTTATATTATATTATTCATATTTATAATGTGTTATAATGTTATATTATATTATCTATATTTATAATGTGTTATAATGTTATATTATATTATTTATATTTATAATGTGTTATAATGTGTTATATTATATTATTCATATTTATAATGTATTTTCTAAAATCCTAAAATGAAAACACAACATATTCTCAAGTATTTATGATCTCATACTGAGACGGAGATTTGTGAACTTTTAGTATTAGTGAAAGATTTTTAGTGCATATAAGTGAGTGTGCGTGCGTGTGTGTGTGTGTGTATGCGTGCATGCGTGCGTGTGTGCGTGTGTGTGTGTGTGCAGGTCTACAACAGTGCATTGTGCTGCAGCCGCCCCGTCGCTCTCTGAGGGAATAAATGCTCTCATTGAGACGTGAGCGGGACAATGTGGAAGTGTTGGACATAAAGAAAGCAACAGTTTACTAGCAGGAGCACAGAGCTGCCTTTCATAGGAGGACCAGACCAGGCCTGCTTATAGACCCCGTCCTTATGGACTCAGCCAGGTAGGACCCGGTCCAGACCAGGTCTGCTTCTAGACCCGGTCCTTATGGACTCAGTCAGGTATGACCAGGTCCAGACCAGGCCTGCTTATAGACCCCGTCCTTATGGACTCAGTCAGGTATGACCAGGTCCAGACCAGGCCTGCTTATAGACCCGGTCCTTATGGACTCAGTCAGGTAGGACCCGGTCCAGACCGGGTCTGCTTCTAGACCCGGTCCTTATGGACCCAGTCAGGTAGGACCCGGTCCAGACCGGGTCTGCTTCTAGACCCGGTCCTTATGGACTCAGTTAGGTAGGACCCGGTCCAGACCGGTGCTGGTTGTAGATCCCTTCAGTGGACAGATCCCGTCTTTATGGACTCAGCCAGGTAGGACCTGGTCCGGACTAGCTGCTGACTGGAGCTTTCACTCAATGCCGTCATTGTGTCACTTATTTCATCTCGCTGTGTCTTTAACAGGCTGGAGGAGGAGGCTGGTTCACTGTGAAATCCAGGCCTGATCCAGGCCTGATCCAGGCCAAATTCAGGCCAAATCCAGGCCAAATTCAGGCCTGATACAAAGCCAAATCAAGGCCTGATCCAGGCCAGATTCAGGCCAAATCCAGGCCAAATTCAGGCCAAATCCAGGCCAAATTCAGGCCTGATCCAAGCCAAATCCAGGCCTGATCCAGGCCAAATCCAGGCCAAATTCAGGCCAAATCCAGGCCAAATTCAGGCCAGATCCAGGCCTGATCCAAGCCAAATCCAGGCCAAATCCAGGCCAAATTCAGGCCAAATTCAGGCCAAATCCAGGCCAAATTCAGGCCTGATCCAAGCCAAATCCAGGCCTGATCCAGGCCAAATCCAGGCCAAATTCAGGCCAAATCCAGGCCAAATCCAGGCCAAATTCAGGCCAAATTCAGGCCAAATCCAGGCCAAATTCAGGCCTGATCCAAGCCAAATTCAGGCCAAATACAGGCCAAATTCAGGCCAAATCCAGGCCAAATTCAGGCCAAATTCAGGCCAAATCCAGGCCAAATCCAGGCCAAATCCAGGAGCTCTTCTGCTGTTGTGACTGAAGGAAAGCAGCCAGACGCGCATTTCTGGTTTCACCTTTGATGTTTCCATCGTGGCTCAGTGGGGTTTAAAACACAAACACGGTGCACGTGTTGCGGCTTCAGGACGGGATGGACCGGTTGTTTCACTGACGTGTGCTCAGGAGGTGTGTCCTGAAGGGGGGGCGGGGGGGAACCCCCGTGAGTAATGCTGTGTTAACCTCACACTTCAGGTCTGGTTTCATTTTCTCCTCGCAGGGCGGCGGGCTGCAGACCTGGAAACCGCTAACGCTGCCACCAGAACCACAAAGGTACAAACCTCCTCCATCACTCACTGACTCCTACTCTCCTCTCCTCTTCTGTCTCTTCCTATTCCTCCTCTCAGTGTCCGGAGTCCTCTTAGTGAAAGGCCTCATTCAGACGGGCGTCTATTGTCATGCATGATGTTCTTTGAGGGTTGTCATGAATTTTTCATGTTTGGCCGCCCCTGCACGAGAGATGCTGCGTTGGCGTTCGTCCGTCCAACAGACCGCCGTACTGTACGTTTAGCTGTGACGTCCAGACGCTGGCGTCCGTCCGTCCAACAGACCGCCGTACTGTACGTTTAGCTGTGACGTCCAGACGCTGGTGGACACAGAAGAAGTCCTGTTCAGCCAGCACAGATCTCTTGTTGTCCAGTTTAGATAAAGACGCACATGAAGAGAGGAAGACGGACGTAAACATCTCGTTGACCTCCTCTCATCTTTTATAAATGAGTGTTTGAGTATCATCGTCACCAGGAGCCACAAAGATAGATTTTCTGCTCAACAACAGTTTTTGGAGCTCCTCGACGATCGGAGGCAAATCGGCGTTGACTCGCCGCTCGCACATCTGCACTCGAGTGTCATGTGTGAACTGCTCGCCGACGCAAGCTGAGAGGCTTGCCGACGCAAGCTGAGAGGCTCGCCGACGCAAGCTGAGAGGCTCGCCGACGCCTCGCCGACGCCTCGCCGACGCCTCGCAGACACATCCCAGATATCCAGCAGGCTAAATATCTGGAGCTGTCGGGGACTCCGACCACGAGCTGCAGCCAATGAGAGCGCGGGACACGGGTTGAGGGTAAACCTGGGGGAGGAGCCTGTAACAACAGGAAGTGACTGGATGTGTTGGATTTACAACACGGAGAGAAGTAGTTGTTGCACCGAGAGGAAGAAACAGTAAAAGAGAGAGTGGAAACAACAACACAGTGTCTCGTGCATGGTGTCTCGTGCATGGTACCGAGATTTGAGGACTCTGAAAGTCCCGTTGTGTGAACCTCAAGTAGAGTTATTATGGTATGGATGACCTCTGAGTGAGGCGAACGGCGTTATCACGGTTTAACACCACGTTACCGCGGCCTTGGAAAGGGAGGAGAGAGCGGGGGGAAGTCTGCAGGATTTGGTGACATCCAAATCCTGCAGACTGTCCCTTTAAACGATCAGCTGGTATCAGAACAGATGCTGATTAATCACACAGATAAGAAGTCATATACAATAATAGCTTTATTTATTTATTTATTAGTATATTTATTTATTGTTTAATATATATTTCTTATATAAGAAGTTGCTGCAGTTGAAATAAAAAAAGACAAAACTTTGTTCTTTTTCAGGAAGTTGGTGGTTCTGGAGAAGAAGGAAGAGGAAACGTTTGGTTTTGAGATCCAGGTAAGAGGATTAACGGAGGGGGGGAGGGGGGGGGGGGGGGGGGGGTTAACAGGTCGAGTGCCATTTAACAGGATTTCCCAGAACGAACACGTCTCTGTCAACAGATGTTCAAACTGATCGGACACGTCTCCGTCAACAGATGTTGAAACTTGAAGCCTGTAAATCTCTTAATCCGAGCATTTGCCTGCTGCGGCGTGGCGGGGGTTAAAGGGGTCAAAGGTCACGCATCAGTCCAGTAACTCGCTGAGTGTCGGTCCCATGACTCCAGAGAAGAGGAGATGTTTTTCTGTATTTTAAGCCGCGTGGTTTCCATGTAGTACCTGCTTCACTGTCAGACGACTTTCTGACCTCGTTTTGACCTCCGTATCTCGCCGATCTCTCCGCCGCCGCCCTGAAGCTCTGCAGCCTCACAATGTCACCTCTGTTGTGCTTCTTTAAATAGTTCTCTGAAACGGTTAAATGTTGTCGTGGCGTGTTTCAGCTTCAGTGTGAGTGGAGCAGCGCTGCATGGAGGGAAAGACATGTTGTTCTATTTACGGTTTGGATGGATGTTCCCGCCCTTCCTGCCGCCTGTGGCCAGGAGGAAGTGAGGTCATCAGGGCCAGTTTGAGATGAGCTGGGAGTCTCGTGTTTGCCTGTTATGTTCACATACCGACGTGCAGTTCAGGATCCAGCATGCAAATGTGATATTTGCCTTTCAACGATATCTGCGTTTATCTCCAGCGAGCCGGCGGATCTGAATCATTGCAAATGTTCCATCAGAGACACCCGTCCATGCTTTAACAGGAACGCTGGACTGTAGGAAGTTGTTGAGTGTCAGCCACATGTTGGCTGACTGATGGTTGAGTGACAAGAGGAAGTCTATCTGGAGCTGTGACCTTCTGCAGAGAGGCCGCGGCGACAGAAACCAGGAACAACATGCGAATACACGAGGAAGTAACAAAAACACCACAAAATATGAGACGTTATGTAGCAGATACTGTAGGTCACCTTCAGGCCTTTAGACTCACCTTGACCACATAAAAGGAGGCGCTGAATTAACACCAGAGCAGCGGTGAAGAGCGGCGAGCGGCGAGCGGCGAGAGGCTATGTGATGTCTATGGGAAGCTGTGGCGTTCGCTCCCGAGCTCAGTGAGCTGCAGCCGTGCGATTCTGCGGCTATTATTATAAAATATATATATATATACGTATATATATATATATAATATATTATTATAAACTAAAAGTTGGGAAAAGTTGAACTTTTAACGGAGAAGTAAGGCCAGAGAGGACTGCAGCCAATCAGCAGACAGATCCTTTTGACCTACATTACGTCCTGCGTTATGTTCCTGTGTTTCTTGTAATACAGTTCATGTTTTACCTCCATGTAAAACAGTTCATGTTTTACCTCCATGTAAAACAGTTCATGTTTTACATCCATGTAAAACAGTTCATGTTTTACCTCCATGTAAAACAGTTCATGTTTTACCTCCACGTAAAACAGTTCATGTTTTACCTCCACGTAATACAGTTCATGTTTTACCTCCATGTAAAACAGTTCATGTTTTACATCCATGTAAAACAGTTCATGTTTTACCTCCATGTAATACAGTTCATGTTTTACCTCCATGTAAAACAGTTCATGTTTTATCTCCATGTAAAACAGTTCATGTTTTACCTCCATGTAATACAGTTCATGTTTTACCTCCACGTAAAAGAGTTCATGTTTTACCTCCATGTAAAACAGTTCATGTTTTACCTCCATGTAATACAGTTCATGTTTTACCTCCATGTAATACAGGTCATGTTTTACCTCCATGTAATACAGTTCATGTTTTACCTCCACGTAATACAGTTCATGTTTTACCTCCACGTAAAACAGTTCATGTTTTACCTCCACGTAAAACAGTTCATGTTTTACCTCCACGTAATACAGTTCATGTTTTACCTCCATGTAATACAGGTCATGTTTTACCTCCATGTAATACAGTTCATGTTTTACCTCCATGTAATACAGTTCATGTTTTACCTCCATGTAAAACAGTTCATGTTTTACCTCCATGTAAAACAGTTCATGTTTTACCTCCATGTAATACAGGTCATGTTTTACCTCCATGTAAAACAGTTCATGTTTTACCTCCATGTAATACAGTTCATGTTTTAGCTCCATGTAATACAGTTCATGTTTTACCTCCATGTAATACAGTTACCTCCTGTGTGTAATAGAGGAGGTAAAACATGAATGATCAGCAGTGTATGAAACTAGAATCAGGCGGCTTCTGTTGAGTTCGACCAATCAGATGCTGTTTTGTGGTGTGACGTTCCCTCTGTGCTTCCATGGACGTTTTCTTGGAGGAATCGTAACACAAAGAGAGAATTTAGTCCTAAAAGTACGAGCTCAGTCTGCTGAAGCCTCAACGTTATTTTCAGCCGAACTTCAGACGTCATTTATGAAACGTCGGAGTATATTTTGGCGAGAGGTAGACGTTCAGTGATTTGATGTGTGTGTCTCTGGCGTTCTGTCACGGCGTCCTCAGCTGCTGGTCCAGCGGTGGTTGTGCATAACGGACACATTGTTAATGTGAGACGTTTCCTCTACATCAAGAAGAAGGACGTATGTATTTTTCTCAGCGGTTATTGTGTCTCTTTCAGACGTACGGGCTGCACCACCAGGACCAGAACTTGGTGGAGATGTGCACGTTTGTGTGCAAAGTGCACGATGACAGTCCAGCCCAGCAAGCGGGACTTAGAGTTGGTGAGTTTCCTCTTTTTTGAACTGAAGCCTAAAATAACCTGTAGAGCTCTGGTAATAGACCTGAGGGGAAGTCAGCTGACACGCGTCGTGCCGTACGCCAGCCGCGTGGGGAAGTACCAACAGGCCTGTTTGCCTTCTCATCCTCAAGTCAACACTCAGCTCCTCTCTCAGCGCCAGGTCTACAGTCAGTCATACTTTGAAGGAAGTCTTATTTTCATACGGGACATTTTGGGTCCTTTTTCTCAATCCTCAAAGATGGAAAGAGTGATTTTAAAAGAGTTGATCTTAGTCCAACAGAAGCTGTGATGTCATTCACTTTGCTTCTATAAACTATCTCTGGGTTTCAAACTCGTGACGGCTCGGTCCCCAGCCGCTCCGCCTCCTTCCTTCACCCAACCTGCGTGTGTCACTTCAGTTTCACTTCCTACATTCCTCGCATGCTCACTCTATTGTTCCCCGTGTCTCGCTGCGAGCGCAGTGACATCATTCATCATCGGGCGGCGGTTTCTGAAAGAGGAAAACAGGCTGAGAGCTCACAGACGCTGCTGCTGTCATGCAGGAGCGTTCACGCCACATCTAACGGTCCTCAAGTGGAACAATACGAGTCTCAGATAAATAAACCAATGTGGCTTCAACATCTTTAAATTAGTTCATTAAGGAGCCCGACGCCTCCTCCACATCTGGGCTGCACATCTGTGTTGCACATCTGCGCTGCACATGTGTCGACGTTTCATTCACAATCAAACAGCCAGTCGGATTGAATCCTGACCTGATGTGTGTGTGTGTGTGTGTGCGTGTGCGTGCAGGGGACACCATCAGCAGTGTGAACGAGGTCACCGTGGACGGGTTTCGGCACCAGGAGATCGTTCAGCTCATCCGGGCCTGTGGCGACACGCTGAGGTACAGACGGATTAATATCAATATAATTCATCAGTTAACGTGTTCATCTATTCTAGAGATGAAACATGAAGTCCATCTGACAGGAAGGTAGAAGCAGCTTGATGGTTGTTAAAGTGAAATAATCTGATTAGATAGATAGATGGATGGGTGGATGGATGGATGGATGGATGGACACTATTCCTCGTTGTCCTCGTCCTCCTCCTCGTCCTCCTCCTCCTCGTCGTCGTCTTCCTCCTCCTCCTGCTCCACCTCTTGTAAAAGTTATACAGCCCAGTTAGTGTGTGTGATCTGAACCACATCAGAGCATCAGAGCAGGATCACAGTTACAGTCTGACATCATCACATTACTCTGTGGACACTAACTGGAGTCTGAAGGTTGAAGTGAAAACGAGTCCACTCGTGTAATTCAGAGGATTTACCAGCGTGGAGTGGAAACTGTCCCCCCCGTCGCCCCCGTCCTCCTCTCCACCACCGTCTAATGAAAAGACTCTTTCATACGGTCACACTGTAGTTGTTTTATGGCTCTTGTTGTTTTTATAAGTGCTTCCTGTTACTCTGATGAACTCTGGTTATAGACAGTCTTATTCTGGTTATATACAGTCTTATTCTGGTTATATACAGTCTTATTCTGGTTATATACAGTCTTGTTCTGGTTATATACAGTCTTATTCTGGTTATATACAGTCTTGTTCTGGTTATATACAGTTTTATTCTGGTTATATACAGTCTTATTCTGTTATACACAGTCTTATTCTGGTTATACAGTCTTATTCTGGTTATACACAGTCTTATTCTGGTTATATACAGTCTTGTTCTGGTTATATACAGTCTTATTCTGTTATACACAGTCTTATTCTGTTATACACAGTCTTATTCTGGTTATACAGTCTTATTCTGGTTATATACAGTCTTGTTCTGGTTATATACAGTCTTGTTCTGGTTATATACAGTCTTATTCTGGTTATACACAGTGTTATTCTGGTTATACAGTCTTATTCTGGTTATATACAGTCTTGTTCTGGTTATATACAGTCTTATTCTGGTTATATACAGTCTTATTCTGGTTATATACAGTCATATTCTGGTTATATACAGTCTTATACAGTCTTATTCTGGTTATATACAGTCTTATTCTGGTTATATACAGTCTTATTATTGTTATATACAGTCTTATTCTGGTAATAGACAGTCTTATTCTGGTAATAGACAGTCTTATTCTGGTTATAGACAGTCTTATTCTGGTTGTAGACAGTCTTCTTCTGGTTATAGTCAGTCTTATTCTGGTTATAGACAGTCTTCTTCTGGTTATACAGTCTTATTCTGGTTATAGACAGTCTTGTTCTGGTTATATACAGTCTTATTCTGGTTATATAAAGACTTATTCTGGTTTACAGGCTGGAGACGGTCTACAGTGACTCCATCAGGAAAGCGGAGCTGGAAGCGCGGCTGCAGTATCTGAAGGTGACTGAAGCTTTTTCCTTTTTACTGTTTGTCAGACTGGTGTGTCCAACGGTCTGTTATACGTAGCAACGGTCTCTTATACGTAGCAACAGTCTGTTATACGTAGCAACGGTCTCTTATACGTAGCAACAGTCTGTTATACGTAGCGACGGTCTGTTATACATAGAAACGGTCTGTTATACGTAGCAACATTCTGTTATATGTAACAACGGTCTGTTATACATAGCAACGGTCTGTTATACGTAGCGACGGTCTGGTTATACGTAGCGATGGTCTGTTATACGTAGCAACGGTCTGTTATACGTAGCGAAGGTCTGTTATACATAGCAACATTCTGTTATACGTAGCGACGGTCTGTTATACGTAGCGAAGGTCTGTTATACGTAGCAACGGTCTGTTATACGTAGCGAAGGTCTGTTATACGTAGCAACGGTCTGTTATACGTAGCGAAGGTCTGTTATACGTAGCAACGGTCTGTTATACGTAGCGAAGGTCTGTTATACGTAGCAACATTCTGTTATACGTAGCGACGGTCTGTTAAATGTAGCAACGGTCTTTTATATGTAGCAACAGTCTGCTATACATAGCAACGGTCTGTTATACGTAGCGACGGTCTGTTATACGTAGCAACATTCTGTTATACGTAGCGACGGTCTGTTAAATGTAGCAACGGTCTGTTATATGTAGCAACAGTCTGCTATACATAGCAACGGTCTGTTATACATAGCAACGATCTGTTATACATAGCAACGATCTGTTATACATGGCGACGGTCTGTTATACATAGCAACGGTCTGCTATACATAGCAACGGTCTGTTATACATAACGACAGTCTGTTATACGTAGCAATGGTCTGCTATACATAGCGACGGTCTGTTATACATAGCGACGGTCTGTTATACATAGCAACGGTCTGCTATACATAGCAATGGTCTGTTATACGTAGCGACGTTCTTTTATGCATAGCGACGGTCTGTTATACGTATCAACGGTCTGTTATATGTAGCGACGGTCTGTTATACATAGCGACGGTCTGTTATACATATCAACGGTCTGTTATACGTATCAACGGTCTGTTATACATAGCGACGGTCTGTTATACGTAGCAACGGTCTGTTATACAGAAATTACAGACCGTTATTGACCAATCAGAATCGAGTATTCAACCTAGCCGTGTAATAATGTTAGATATAGACCCCCCCACACACACACACCTGCCCCCCCCAGCAGCACCACCTGTTGCAGCAGCAGCTCCCTGATCTCTGCAGACATTCTCCAACTGGTGGCTGTTAGAAAGCTGCCAGCTTCCCCCCCAAACATCCCAGCAGCTGTTGCTCTGATCCTCGGCTCTCTGAGATACTAATCCTCCTGTTACACATTAACCTGCTGCTCAACACGCTGCAACGCCGGGATATCTCTCTCTATATATACAGTATATATATATATAATATCACTAAATACAACAACTCATTCATGTTACTATTGACTAGGGCTCTCATTTTAACGCCACTAATTTCTTTAACGCGTTAACTTGTGATTTTTAGTTTGTAGCGGATCAGTTTTAAATTTAGAGTGAAGATCCTGGTATCATCTGAAACTATAGAACCTGATGAATCCATCGGTACCGACCAGGTCAGACTAGCTGGTCATGAAGGAGGTTAAATAACGCTCCACAGTTATGCTAAACTGTCATGTCCATGTTCAGAGGGGTCCCTTGACTTCTGACCTCCAGATCAGTGAATGTAAATGGGTTCTATGGGTACCCACGAGTCTCCCCTTTACAGACATGACCACTTTATGATAATCACATGCAGTTTGGGGCAAGTCATAGTCAAATCAGCACACTGACACACTGACAGCTGTTGTTGCCTGTTGGGCTGCAGTTTGCCATGTTATGATTGGAGCATATTGTTTTATGCTAAATGCAGTACCTGTGAGGGTTTCTGGATCAATATCTGTCATTGATCTGTGTTGTTAATTGATTTATAATAATACATATATACATACATTTGCATAAAGCAGCATATTTGTCCACTCCCATGTTGATAAGAGGTTTAAATACTTGACTAATCTCCCTTTAAGGTTCATTTAGAACAGATAAAACATGTGTGATTAAATATTTGAGTTGATTGACAGCCCTAGCAACGACTACAAACAAAAACACTGACAGAAAAACGGACACACTAAAAACTAGTCCAGTCATAGTCCGACCACGTTGCCTGTCAGTTAGCGGTGAGACGGGGAAGTCGTCTTCCTGTTATGTGTCAATGCAGCTTTTCGGTTTCACACATGCTGATGTAATCAGTCCCTTGCGTGGACACACATAATGTAACTCTGTTATACATGAGCTGGGAGACCCCCCATGAACAGGATCAAAGATTATAGATATCACCATCAAAACTTCCCCAGTTCAATACTCACATCAACACGATGTATTTATGAATTACAGGTTTTCTGAAATGTTGTGTTTAAATATGTAAATGAGGCGTTCTCTGACGGTAACTTTGGGTGAATTTAGGTAAATCTACAGACACAAAAAGACGAAGTAGTAAAATAAACCCCTAAGTGTGTATTCTTTCCACTAGTCAGTTAGGGTAACCCTGAAGTAGGGTTAGGGTAACCCTGTAGTAGAGTCAGGGTATTCCTGTAGTAGAGTCAGGGTATTCCTGTAGTGTCTGTCTGGCCTTAAATGAATGCGTCCCACCGTTAACCCTTTACGTTCCTGTTTCATGAGTTGTTGTGTCTTTTATTGAACATTATGTCTCTGTCTCGTCTCCGTCTTTGTTTTGCAGCAAACTCTTCATGAGAAATGGGATGAATATCGTTCGCTGATGGTGCAGGAGCAGAGGCTGGTTCACGGTACGATATTATTTCATTCATTCATTTACTTTATTTGTCTCCGTGTCAAATCTGCTTTTACACACAGAACACATTCATTCATCAGATTTATACATGTAGAAACATGAACACAATATTTCTCTGACCTGTTTTAACTGTGTTGAAAGCGTTGCGCAGCGTTGCGCAGCGTTGCGCAGCGTAACGTAGTTTGAAGAGTTTCCTGCGTGTTAAACTCGTGGTCGTCCTCCGTCCTCACTCTTCTTCCGTCCTGCAGGAATCGTGCTGAGCGACGCCGCGGTCTACGAGTCCCTGGAGTCGGCAGGCGTGTACGGCAGCCTCGGCACTCCCAGCCCCGCCGCTCAGAGAGCTCTCCGCTGCACCGGCAGCACCAGCAGCAGCGCCAGCTTTCTCAGCACCGCCACCGAGGACGACCCTCTCTACCAGACCTGCCCGTACCGGGAGGACGGTGGCGTGGACTCGGACGGCACAGACAAGAAGAAAGAGCAGCAGCAGCCGCAGAAGAAGCAGCAGCGCCTCCGACCAGCCAGCGAGCTCTTCAGCACGGCCAAGACGCAGTTGACCCGCAGCGCCAGCACACGCAGCCACATGAGAGGACCTTCGTCCTCATCCACCTCGGGGGACAAGCAGGGAGGAGTCAGCTCGCTGCAGAGGAAGCCCAAACAGAAAAGCTTCCGCAGGCGCATCCTCAAATTCATCCCGGGCTTGAACCGCCCGTTGGAGGAGGAGGAGAGCAAACTGTGAGCCGTCGGCCGAGACGTCGCCGACCCAAAGACTGAAAGCACCAAACCACCGAAGAAGAGTGAAGAGAAAGAACATGTGTCTCCGGTCTGCAGCGGTTCACAGCTGTACATAACTTCCTTTAGTTCTTTAACTTATTTATTTATTTGATCTGCTCTTTGTCCACTTTTACTGCATGCACCGTCTTTTATTCTGACCGCCGAGTCGACGGCGTGTTTGTGCAACGCCACATTTTGTAAGTTTGATTTTTACTTTGGATGATTCCTGTTGATCCTGTTTTATGTTGAAGTCACGGCTCCTAAAAATAAAAATGTGTCATTTTCAGATTATTCGTTCATTATTTTGTGCAGAGTTTGCAAGAAAAGCTATTTTGTTCCAGAAGCCGCAGCTGTTTGTGGGAACGCTCGCTGCCAGACCTCGAGGGTACACGCCGTCTGGTTGTAATTTCCCCGCTGGAGATGTGTCCCAACGCCATGTGATGCTTTTAAATATAGCGAGTCTTCATCGTTCCACAACTCTTATCACTTGAGTTCTGGAGGTCAGCGTCTGGTTTGTGATGGTTTGAGGCTTGTTGGTGGTGCGAGGTGTCCAGAATGGAGGCTGTTGTATCGGCGTGACACGCTGTATTGTTGGGAGGACGGCGAGGAATGTGCGGAGAAAGGCATGACCCAAAATTCCAAAACACAACCGCTTTCTTTCAGCTCCTGCAGGCCAAGGATTCCTCCTCTTCCACGCTGCCATATTCCCATGGCAGCTTCGGTGTGTGTGTGTGTGTGTGTTGGGCGGGGGTTGCTCTGAGTCTTTTCATTCCCAGCTGACCCGTGAGGTCACGGCGGTCACTCTCTCCGGCGTTGATCCCTTTTGTCCTCCGCCGGTCATTCAGAGATGCTTCCATCAGGAGTGTTGATGATGACGAGCGATGGTATGCGGCGGCCATGCTGTTGGAGCCGAGCCCTCTGACTGTGTGTGTGTGTGTGGGGGGTGGATTGTTATGTGAGCTTGCCGGTGCTGGAACGTGAGTTCAGAGTGAACGAGCTGAATGCATAACGAGGGGATGATTATTCAATATGATGGTACACTAAAAACAAGGTGAGAACCGTTTAACAGACAGAAGACATAATATCACGATACACCGGCGTATCGATATTGTCGGGTCGGGTCCGGTTGGGTCCAGTCTGGTCCGGTCCGGTTCGGTCCGGTCCGGTCTGCCTGTGAGGTGAGCAGCTTTGAGAAGAGGAAGTAGAAGCGCCTGCAGGACGTAGTTGAGTCTCTGTGGTGAAACGCTCCGACCAGACTGCTGTTTCTCAAGCTCGCCGTGCGTCACCACCTTTGGTGTCGGCCGGCCGGTTAGAGCCTCCGGTGACATCAGTGGATCGGATGTTCTCATTGGTTTAGAATAAGGAAGCGGTTTGATGTTTGTGCTCAACACTTTTTAAACACACGTGTCCACAGAGAGGACACCAGACAAAACCACAAATGTTAGTCTCACGCAACAAATTAAAAAAAGCTGTCTGAAGCAGAAATATCACTCAGAACGTTGGGGGTCATAAAGCGTGCGTGGGTGTCATAAAGCGTAGGTGTCATGAAGCGTGGGTGTCATAAAGCGTGGGTGTCATAAAGCGTGGGTGGTAGAAGGAGAGGAGAGGAGCTGTCGAGGCGCAGGATGTGGCTGACAAATGTGCCGGAAATCCACCATAAAGATAAGAGAAAACAACGGTTAGAAAAAGACTGCATCATGTGCACGTGATTATCTCCGTGTTTGTCTGTCACTTTGTGTTTAACAAAGAGACAGAAAGAGGTATAACGTCCATCAAAATAAGAACCTGCCTCCAGACTCCACAGGTCCAGGGTCAGATCCGTTACCTCTAACAGAAGTAACAGAGACAGAAACAGGTAGAACCTACAGCAGTATATTTACTGCAGTAGGTTACACGTTAGTGGGTGGAGGTGAAGGTGAAGCTGTTTCTAATAGTTTTGGGGGCTGAAGGGAAGTCGCTGCAGGATCTGGTGGGTTACAGTCCTTCATGTCGGGGGGGTTGACTACGTCAGCGGATGTCTGGATGAAGGGGAAGAAGCTGTTTGCAAAGACAACAGAAATCGTTGTGTTCAGTTACCGTAGCAACACTTCCTGTTCATCATATCTCTTCATGTGGGTCGATCTGCAGTTACACACACAGTACCACTTGAAGTGACTTCCCCCAGCAAACACACACACACACACACACACACACACACACTCACTCACACACTTATATTTCCTGTTTCAGCGAGCGACAGGTGTGAATGGTTGAATACGCTTTTATTTCCCTTTGCTGCTCAGATGTCAGACAGTCAGGACCAGTTTAGCTTTAATGCTAACAGGAAACGCAACAGCTGCATGTGGCTAATCTCAGTGTGAATGTAGGGATGAATGAATCATGTGTAGGATATATTAGTCTTAACCCAGGGGTCAGGGGTCAGCAGCCTTTACTATCTAAAGAGACATTTTAGGCAAAATCTGTCTGGAGACGCAAAACATGTGATCATTGTGATGAAGGTAACACAGTTTGAGGGAAAACACATCTGAGATTTACAGAATAAAGTCAGAATATTACGAGAAAAAAAGAAAATAACATGTAAAATTACTACTTTATAATATTACGACTTTATTCTCTAAATTTCAGATTTATGTTTTTTCCTCAATGTGGCCCTAATACTCCGTCGTACCGTCGTACCGTCGTACCATAGACCTACAACAATGAGAAATAAAAATGAAAACGTAAACAAATCATTTTTCTAAGTCCACAGGGAGCCGCTGGAGAGGAGCTGGAGAGACGCAGGTTAACCTGATATACATGTGAGTGTCTCTCTCGCTTCCAGAAGCTTCCGTATTTCATCAGATCTGGAATAAATGTGTAAATTTAAACCTGGATTAAAGTTAATCAGGTATGTGAGACGGTCTCGTCGTGGAGGCTCCAGACGGTGTATGACAGGCCTCAGATCAGACGTCCAGGTGTCAAACAGGTTCCTCTTTTTAATGATTCATGTTTTATGATGTTTGAGGAGTCAGATAAGGAACCAGCTGCCAACGGTCCGTCCGTCTGTCCACGCCGTGATCCACAAACACACATGGAGACAGAACATCATCCTGAGCTCAAACTACACTCCAGGTCAGTGTTCAAAGAACCGCCGGTGTTCCAATCAATCAATCAATCAGAATGATCAATGTTTATTCATCATTAAATGATCTAACTAACAGGCTGCTGATAAACCTGAACCTGCTGGTGCTTCACAATCATACACACGGGGAACATCCACGCCTCGGCGAGGCAACACGTGGCGCTGACATGCTGGCGGACGGCGGGTCTATCACACACTTTGGCGTGATATGAAATATGAAAAAGAATAGACATCTTTTTTGTTCACGTAGAAATTCTTCTCTGTCTTCACAGACTTACACACAGTTATGGCTCAGCGTGGCTCGGCGTGGCTCGGCGGGGCTCGGCGGGGCTCGGCGTGGCTCGGCTTGGCTCGGCGGGTCGAGCGGGTCGTCCTTTAACGGCGGCGGTTCGATGTCCGCATGTCGAAGTGTCCTTGAATGAGACACTGAACCTCAAGTGTCTCCGCGGATGCTTCACAGCAGCTCACTGCTCCTGATGATGACGGGCTCGTTGGAGATGAGCCAGGCCGGCGTAGAATCGATCACCCGCGATCGCCACGCAATGCATGCTGGTTAGATCTGTGTCTGACTCGATGCCGACTCGTTTCGACATCATGACCACGTGGGCAAAGATGACCTCACAATATCGAGGCGGCGGCCGCAGTTGTTAGAGCCAGGCGCCGTGGCTGCTCTGCACCGACTGCAAGACCCAGGGGCATGATGGGAAACGCCTGGCTGTCGCCTGATCAGAGAGCTGATTGGCTCTTAGTTCTGACAGTAAACACCACGTGTTGTAGAAAGACACAACTCTCTGTGTAGTTGTAATATTTAACACTAGATTGTAGGATATTAGTTTCATGTTGTGCAATGAAGGTTTCATCTGTTAACAAACATCTGGAGTGGTTGATAATAATAATTATTATAATAATGAAGGTTATTTATATATAACACTTATTAAAACGTGCTCATTATGTGTTTTACAGGAAGTAACTCTCTGTGACTTCCTGTAATAATAATAATATCATCAATCCTCATCATCATCAGTAATAATATAATCCGAGGGGCCTGTTGATGGGTTAAATCCAGAGGTCAAAGTTCATGTATGTATCTATATGTATGTGATGATTCCAATAAAGTTTAGGTTACAGTTATAAACTTCCTGTGTCGTGTGTTAGAGTCCATGAAGACTATGAAGTAAGAAATGCATCTCAGGGTTCAGGACCCTGACGAGGTCTGAGAGCTTCACCTGTTCCTGTCAACCAGACTCAGGTGAGCTCAATCTGAATCAGTGCTCTGATAACTAGCAGGAGAACACACTGCTCTGTTTGCTCGGCCAGCGGCCACACAGCTCTCGGGTTATTCTTTAGTGTTTGTCGGTGTGATAATGTTCTAATATGTTTGTCTACTTCCACTAATGATTCATTCAGTGGTTAACTGATGCTCCCCGTCCCTTAAATGTCTCATACTTGATGTCCCTGTAGACTCGAGCCCTAACCGAGCAGGTTACACCTAAAACAGACTCAACTGCTGTTCTATGAGACGTCTGACGTCTGTGAGTGTGTGAGGGAGAAAGTGCTCAAATACAAAGGCAGGAAGTGTCGTGGGGTTATATCTGTAAACACAGCGGGGCTTCAGTTTCAAACCTTTTCTCCGAAATATTAAATATATAAATATTTTAACCTTTTTTTCACTAAATAAAGCCTCAAACCTCCAGACGATGTCACCACTACAGGGTCCAGAGCAACGGGCGGCCCAGCAGACGTGCACACGTGGTTGAAAGAAAGAGAAAGGCGACAGTTAACTTCTTCCTGTCTCCAACGACAGGAAGTTGGTGGGGATCACCCTGTTCTGTTTTGTCAAAGGAGACGCTGAACAAATCGAAATCACCACGTCCATGCTGGTGGGACAGAACCAGCACATTGTCCTCATCTCCTCCGTGTCAGACAAAATGAAACCAGCATGCAGAGCAGAGAGCGTCTGGGCTTCAGGAATGCTGCTACGCTGTGGTGTTTGTCCAAGAAGAGAGAGGATGTTGACTCACCAGCTCCAGGAAAACAGAGAGGACGGAGCCCGGAGAGGACGGGGCCCGGAGAGGACGGAGCCCGGAGAGGACGGGGCCCGGAGAGGACGGAGCCCGGAGAGGACGGGACCCGGAGAGGACGGAGCCCGGAGAGGACGGGACCCGGAGAGGACGGAGCCCGGAGAGGACGGAGCCCGGAGAGGACGGGAGCCCGGAGAGGACGGAGCCCGGAGAGGACGGAGCCCGGAGAGGACGGGAGCCCGGAGAGGACGGAGCCCGGAGAGGACGGGACCCGGAGAGGACGGAGCCCGGAGAGGACGGAGCCCGGAGAGGACGGGAGCCCGGAGAGGACGGAGCCCGGAGAGGACGGGAGCCCGGAGAGGACGGAGCCCGGAGAGGACGGGACCCGGAGAGGACGGAGCCCGGAGAGGATGGAGCCTCATCTGGCTTTAAAAGAGCAGTGTGGAACATTTCAGAGGATCTATTAGCAGAAATATAATATTCATAACTCCGCCATAACTCGCTCGTCAAGGCCAAGGGCCGTGACGGGCCGTGACGGGCCGTGACAGGGCGTGAGGCTGAGGGCCGTGAGGCCGAGGGGCGGTATATGACGAGTTGGGATGAAAATGTCTTGGTTACTCCTAAAGTAGTGTAATTATGGTATGGATGACCTCTGAGTGAGGCCAGCGGCGTTACCATGGTTTAACACTCTGCAGCTCACGTTACTGCCGTCTTGGAAAGGGAGGAGTGAGAGGAGGGGTACTCAGTCAGTTGCAATCCGCAACCGCACCGCTAGAAGTCACCAAATCCTGCTCGCTGTCCCTTTAAAACCACCTGAGACTAACAGAGGGTTTTGGTCTGAAACATAGACTCTATACAAGAAGTGGACGTAGTCACCATGACATCACCCATTGGTTCATGGACGCCGTTTTGAAGCCTCGAGTTTGACATTTTGGTGGTCGCCATCTTGTTTTTTTTTGCAACCAGAAGTGAATCAAGAGGATGGAGAAGCTTTTAGACATCCAAAATGTTCTAATTAACTTTAATGAAGTGAGAACACGCTGAAAGGGTTAAAGATGTTAAAGACGAAAACACGGACAACTCCCAGACCAGACAACGCCGTGGTAACAGACCTGTCAATCAGCAGGTAGCCCCGCCCTGAAGCATCCCCTGCTTTATGGTCTATCTGACTCTCAATGGGACCATCATCTACTAAATGAACATCATGCTGTATGAAGAAGACTTGAAACACAAACTCATGTTTACAATGTTTACTGAGGTCATAAATGAAGAGAGAAGTAGAAGCTCATTTTCTATCAGACTTCTATAGAACCAGAGGAGTCGCCCCCTGCTGGCTGCTAGACAGGATGAAGGTTGAAGGCTTCACTGTTCAGACCCAGATGTTGACCTCTGGTCTGAAATGAGTATAAAGCTCAGTAATATATCTTATTTATATTGCGTGTAAACAGCGTTGCTTTTATCTGATACAGTTCAACAAACACTCTGAACACCTGAAATAGCTTCACTCTCAATCCAAGAAGGTAGACATGACTCATCCCCCCCCCCCCCACACACACACACACACTTCATATTGAAATAGTGGTGACACGAGAATGACGACTATGAAAGGAGACAATCTGCATGTTGTGATATCGTGTTGCTGAAACTTCCCCTATAACTGTTTAATAACGTATTTGGAAAGACGGAAGTCAGTCTGTCTCGTCACCGTGTGGTTCTGTCAGCGGCTTCTTCTTCTATCACATGATCACTGGAATACATCTCACAGCACCTCTATACTGTACTGTGCATGCTGATGAAACCGGAGAATTCATCCCAACATCAGCACATGGGGACAAAGCTGTTATCCATTTCCATCTGAATAGCAGCTGTGCTTGTAACAGTTGACATTTGTCTACCAGTTTCTTCAGTCCCTGCCTCGTACTGACGAGCCAGGCTTTGTATTGTTTGGGGATTTCACTTGCATCAGTGCAATCAACCCCGGTGCACACACACACACACACACAGGCACACACACACACTCTTTATAAAGTCCCGCTTTAACAACGGGCTCCTGACCTTGAACAGGTCCAGGAAACTCTGAGACAATAACACCGCTAGTTCGTCCACGGACTGTATCTGGAAAAAACAAGAGGAAACTCATTGAGGAAAAAAAGATGAAAAGGAGCCAAAGTCATCCGAGAGCCAACGGAGTGAGTCAGTGATGGCGGCCGTCCCGGACCTGGAGAGGAGTCCAAACAACAGCAGCAGCAGCATTAACAGCATTAGCGCGCCACCACGGCGGCCCTGCAGGCCTGGAGAGGACTCCAAACAACAGCAGCAGCCCGCCGCCACGCCTACTGGTTCCAGATATCTATGGGTTCATATTTGATATCTATGCTTTAAACAGATCCACTAAAGAGGGATAATGATCCAGTATTTCATTAAACTGAACTGAACTCTGAAGTGAAACACTTCTCTTGATGTGTGTTGTTCTGTCTCTCAGGGTCTTTAAGGTTTGTCGCTGTAACGTTTAACAGATTTAAGTCATTACACATCCACATATATTTTATATATATATATATATATAACACATATATATAATCACCAGAGGGTCCACGGGACCACATCATCACCACTCTGAAGTCATGATACCAGTACATCAGTAAATATGAAATGAAAATATAAATATGATGAATATCAGTAAATATGAAATGTACTGAGATGATGTTGTTCAGTCGTGTCAGGATGCTGCCCTCTAGTGGTCAATCAGTTCACAAGGTGTTCAAGTAAATGAGGATGTGACATATATATACAGTATATATATATATGCATATATATATATACTGTATATATATTATTTTTATTTATTTCAATTTTTTTGTAATTTTTTTGTAATTTTCAATTCAAACTTTATTGCAGACTCAAGGTCCAGATAATAAACAAGACATTACATATAATACATATATCTTTGAATCACTGAAGACGCTCCTTCTTATTCCAGGTGTGACTTCCTTTTAAATCAGCTCTACTGTCAGTGAGCCGTCCAGATGAGAACCTCCATGAACCTTCAGAGAGCTGAATGTTGCTCTCATGTTGCACCACCAGATGGAGCCCCATGGTGCACCACCAGATGGAGCCCCATGTTGTAAAAGCACCACCAGATGGAGCCCCATGGTGCACCACCAGATGGAGCCCCATGTTGTAAAAGCACCACCAGATGGAGCCCCATGGTGCACCACCAGATGGAGCCCCATGTTGTAAAAGCACCACCAGATGGAGCCCCATGTTGCACCACCAGATGGAGCCTCATGTTGCACCACCAGATGGAGCCCCATGTTGCACCACCAGATGGAGCAGGAACAGTACGTGAAACCTCCTCCTTTTGGTGAAACATCAGCAGAAGTTGAGACCTCTGAAGTGACAACAGACATAAAGGATAAGATGTTCTGTACTGAAGTAATAAATTGTCTTGGAGGAGGTCATAATTTATGTGATCTATATGCAAAACCTGAGCTGTGTTTTATGTGTGATGCTCTGGAGAGGGTAACCCGATAAGGACAGCGGTGACTGAAGCCTCATGAAGGAATATGAGAGCGATAGAAAACTGCCTCAGATGTTGGGTTAAAAAAAGAGGAAGAGTCACGAGGAAGCCAGGTCACGTCTTCGTCATCGAAGCAGCAGCTTCTCTGTAAATTCAGATTTATTACAACATATCAACATATTCTATATTATGGTATAGAAGGAGACATATGTATATATATTATGGATTTCCCTGACAGGTCATTAGTTTTACAGAAGAAACTGAAGGATTAATTTCTGTCTATCAGTGTCCAGATTCTCCATCTTCCTACTTCTTCATGTATTTAGACAGGACCAGACCAGACCAGACCAGACCAGACCAGACCAGACCATCAAACTGTCCAAGATACACCACAGCAAGAACATGCTGGCACACATATCATGGATTTATTGTCTTCATTGGGGAAACACAAACCACAGATCTCTTCCAGATGTGTCTGTAACCACCACATCTGGAATCAGCTCTCAGGTGAATCTATGCAGCTGTCTGCACAGCCTTTACTGACATTGTGTGACATTATTATGTTTATTTATCAAAGTAGAAAAGCTAAGAGAGCTTGTGTAACGTAGTGATCTTGCCGCTCGCATGCAATGCATCCTGGTAAATGTAGGCAGGAACAGACTGCTCTGAGACATAACAGAGCAACCTTTATTTCTTTAATGGATTACATTTACGTTCAGTACTGACTGGACATCCACGTAAAAGGTGGTGAATTTTCTTATTGAGAGTAGTGAGAAGTCAGCAGTCAATGACGGTATAAAACACACGATGAATGTGTTTTATTTATTTAGACAGTATGAATCTCTGCAAGCATGAGAAGTCCTGGAGCATCCAGTCATGAGTGAGCACCAGTGATATCAGACTGACAGCTCCAGGAGGACGTGAGATTAGCTGTGGACAGACAGACAGATGCACAGACACATGAAACATGAAACTCCACACAGAAAGGTCCTGCCCAGACCGGGGATCGAAACTGTGACCTTCTCGATGTGAAGTGACAGTGCCAACAACCATCATCATCATCATCATCAGGTCAGATTTTTGTCTTGTCAGCGAGGGAGACTCACAGCTGTCAGTCATGATGTCCTGCCCCCTTTTTATAGCATCAAATAACTAATTAAAACCTAACTGATCAGAAAAATGAACATAAACATCAACGTGATGAGAACCACCTCCGATAACAGAAACCATCTCTAAAATATTTATCCAACGCGTTCTCTGAGTTTTCAGTTTGGTTCTCGTCTGTTACGGCTCCAGCTGTATATTGAAATGTATTTGTATTTTGTGTCAGAGTGAGTGTCTCTCCATCTTTTGAGGATCTTTGTGTGACTGTGTTTTGTGTGAGAGTGTGTGTCTTTGTGTGGTGAGAATCTTTGATTTCCTATTTAGGTGCTCTTTCTCTGATTGGCTGGAGGTGTGGGTTCGGTCTTGGTTGTGTCGGCTGCTGATTGGTCCCTCCATCATCTCGGCAGTTTAAAATGCTCTGGTGCCAAGCAGTCTGACAGCTGACTGACAGCAGCCTCATTCTGTCCTCGGCCTCCAAACCTTTGTGGTTAAACTTGTAACTTAGTGTGGATTTAGTAGCCTAAGTGCTCTAGTAGTTTTGTGAGATTGTATAACTTGTAGAAGTCTTTTTCTTTGTTTAAAAATAGTAAATTGTTTGGTCGGGGTGAACTGCCGTTTTGCTTTTATTAACTTTTTAATTTAAGACTGTGGTTTGGGAACCGGGGAGGGAATATCCTTCATATTTTTATGTTGCGCTCCGACCCCCCTAGACAGGGGCGTAACATAAATTGGGGGCTCGTCCGGGATTTGAACCCCGGACTACTCGCACCCCAAGAGAGAATCATACCCATTCACTAACATGGAGGGGGCGGAGCTTATGAGCTGTACTGCAGCCAGCCACCAGGGGGCCATCCAGATGTTCTGTCGTGTCGTCCATCTTTATATTCAGTCTATGTTGTGAGCTTTAAAGCATACTGATGTTAGCATTCAGCTAACAGCCTTTCAGAGCAGCTGGTGTGACTCCGTATGTCACTGACATCCATCCATTCATTCATGCTGCTTGTTAATTTATTATCGTTCATAATTTTTTAATAACTAGTGTTAATGTTGTTATATTAAATGCTACCATGGTGAAGCTTTCAGCTCCTTTCCTTGTTTAACTGCTGGTCAAAATGTTGTTAATTCCACTTTATGGTGATTTATGAGGCCGCAGTTTGTCGTGTTGTCGTCCTGACGTCATTATGTAAATGAAATATTCATAATATTAGGAATACCTCTCAATGTAACGCTGTCTAATCAAACACCAGCTTTAAAACACACCACTGAACCGGGTCAGGTCGTCTTCACCAACCTGAGGTTTTAAACATTTATTACTGTTTTATTACAGCGAGTTACATCATTCAGGTGTTTCTCTATTCAACTAAATATTAAATAAAACACGCAGCAGAGTTCAGACACATGATTTCAACTCATGTTACAGGACTCAGAACCATCCACACACCCTACAGAACCATCTCTGTGAGCGCTGAGCACGACCACGCCAGCGGGCACAAAGGCGTGTCTGAACCCGATCACCTCCTCCTGGTACCGGAGGTCGACCCACTGAGAGACGTCCTGAACCAGACTAATGTCACATACACACAGTCAGTGTGAAGCTGGATCACACTGGATCAGAACCTCATAGAACCCCACTGAGAAACACCTGAACTCTGTCTTTAACCTCCATCTACTGTAGTAACACACTGACTCTGGATCAGAACCTCATAGAACCACACTGAGAAACACCTGAACTATCCCTTTAACCTCCATCTACTGTAGTAACACGCTGACTCTGGATCGGAACCTCATAGAACCACACTGAGAAACACCTGAACTACGGACTGCAGAATGTTGTTCAGGTGGTTCTGTACACGGCTGGATGAATGAACCCGTTCCTGGTCCCGTTAACTCTTTGTTCTTCCCTCTCTCTGTGTAACGTGTTCTACAGAATAACAGCTGGACGTTTGGTCATTTGAATTAAACACAAGTTAATTCAGAATGTGTAAAACAGAAGCAGAACGGTGAGATAACAACAACATTTGGACTCCTCTTGGAGACGGGCAGAACTCACCACGTCTCAGGATATTCTGCTTTTTCATGCATATTCCCAATTTTTAACTTTTCAATTAAATTAGCAGAAACCTGGAGCCATGTGACGGTGACCTACTCTACCCAGCGCCTGAAGAACGGTTACCAGATAAGATCATGTTTTTATCATTTATCATCACTTTTACCGTCACACAACAGATATTAAAATAGTTTCCCCTCCTATAAATAGAAAACGTCTCAACTACGGTGACTTCCTGTTTAAAAATCATTAATTCAGTTCCCCGTCTATCAGCTTTACTGACTGTTTTATACAACACAGAGTCTAAATATGAACTTATATTATTATATAATATATATTATATCCAGCTTTACTGACTGTTTTATACAACACAGAGTCCAAATATTAACAGTAATTATCTTTATATAATTAGCCTTTATTACTGTAATTTTACAAGAAATATTTTACTTTTAAGATATATTTATTGTTAGAATAGTCATACATCGTAAATCTAAGACCATTTACATATAAATCACAAATGAAACATGTAATTCAAAAAAAAAAAATTCTATCATTTTAAAATACAGACAAAACATTTAAAACTTCTTGAAAAAAACTGTAAAAAACTGTTTTTTTTTACAGTGTAATATATAGTATTATATAATATATATTATATCCAGCTCAACACAGAGTCTGATGTGTGAACTGGTGGAGTGCTTTAACAGTTACATCCTTCTTTGCTGACTTCTATTTAACTGTGTGTGTGTGTGTGTGTGTGTGTGTGTGTGTGTGTGTGTGCTGTGGTTCTTCGCCACACGCTCGTCAACGGAATCCCGTAGTGCGTCATCAGACGTCTATTCTCTGAGCGTGCTCTCTGATTGGCTGCTGGATGGAAATCTCCCCGCCCACAACCCGCCATGTATGGAAACCTCTCTCTGACGTCATGGGAACACTGAGCAGCCGGTATAAAGGCTAGGAGGAGACGAGAGCGCGCGGACTGAGAGCTGGAGACCCGGAGGAGGATGAGCACAGTCCATCACACCTGAAGACCTGAACACAGGTAAGAACATCTATAATCTATAACCATATATATTTATCACTGGACTGTTACAGCTGGCAGCAGAAACAGTTCAAATCTACATTTAATGAGCAGGAAGCAGCGAAGTACTTATATTTATATTTATATGATTACATATTTATTATTGAACTCTTACAGGGCATTATAAAGCAGTGAGGTATTTATATTATTATTATTATTATTATTATTATTATTATTAATACAGGGCGTTATTAAGCAGTGAGGTAATTATATTATTATTATTATTGTTATTATTATTATGATTAATACAGGGCATTATAAAGCAGTGAGGTATTTCTAGGTTTCCTCAGCTCCTGCATGTCTTCATGCTTCAGTGAAAGAAAAAACTGTGTTTGCAATAGAAAAAAAGATTTTGCACAAACATATTGGATTAGATTATGTCTAAATGTTGCCTATTCTTGCACAAAACTGTATAACTCTTTCATTTAACTTGCTTGTTATTTTAATTTTATCTCACTATTATTTTGCATCAACACAGCTTTTATGTGTAACCTGATTCAGATTTAAATTAGACTGAGTTGTGGTTGCACACAGAGCCAGTGCCATAGTTTGACTGTTAAAGAGAAAGTTATAACCCTGAAGTGTTAGTTTGTCTATAACATGTTCTGTGCTGCAGCCATGACGTGTGTCCACCGTGTGTTTGTCTCTAACATGTTCTGCTTCCGTGTGTTCCGGTGCTGCAGCCATCATGACGTGCATCCATCCCCAGCACGGAGCTCAGCTCTATGAGAACGCCGTCGGCAGCTCGGAGCTCCAGAGCTCAGACTTCCTGTCCAGGCTGGTCGTGGATACCAGCGTCCCACGGGACCACCTCTCTGCTCCGCCCCTGCCAAGCATCGGCTCCCTGGTGGACACCCACATGGCTGACTTTGACTCGTATTCGTGCCAGTTCACCGCGGCCCCCGCCCAAGTCCCGCCACAGCCGGGCCAGGAGACCCCCCTCAAGCTGGATGACTTCCAGGTCTACGGCTGCTACCCCGGAGCGCTCACGCTGAGCTACCTCGATGAGGCCGTGTCCCCCGGTGGATCAGATTACTTTGGCAGCCCCGCATCGGCTTCGTCTCCTTCGACCCCCCGCTTCCAGAGTCAGCCGGCGTCCAACTGGGATTCGGCCTTCGGGCCGTACTCACCCAGTCCAGGATACTGGGCTGCAGAGGACACCTCGGTGCCACAAGAGCCCTCTTTCTTCACCTTTGGTTCTGTGGAGGATATGTCTCATTTGGGACACTTACGAGAGCCGGATCCTTTCACGTTGACCCACCCTCACCCGTCCGCACTGAGCTTCCCCGCCGTGGCGATGGAGCAGGCACGCAGCCTCGACGGCACCGACCAGCTGGATGGGAGCTTCTCTCCCAAATCAAAGAGTCCCGGTGGAAACGAGGGCTGCTGTGCCGTATGTGGAGACAACGCCTCCTGTCAGCACTACGGGGTTCGCACCTGTGAGGGATGCAAAGGCTTCTTCAAGGTAATATGATCTGGTTCCAAACAAAGACGAATGTTTCCTTGTCAGTCTTTGAGACACGTTTAAAGTATTTCTTCTTTTCATTTCACAGCGTACAGTACAAAAAAATTCCAAGTATGTTTGCCTCGCCAACAAAGACTGTCCCGTGGACAAGAGGAGGCGGAACCGATGCCAGTTCTGCCGTTTCCAGAAGTGTCTGGTCGTGGGCATGGTGAGGGAAGGTGAGTTCAGAGCAGATGACTGGTGTAGAATCAGGAGGCTGACGCTGAACTGAAGCTAACTGAACTTACTTGTTTTCCAGTTGTGAGAACGGACAGCCTGAAAGGACGAAGAGGTCGCCTGCCTTCGAAGCCTAAAGTGGCCCAGCAGGACGTGACGACCGCAGTTTCTCCAGTGAGCATGATCGCTTCTCTTGTGAGAGCGCACATCGACTCAAACCCCGGCGTTGGGAGACTGGATTACTCCGAGGTAAACAAAACCCCTCTTTATTTATCCTCTGGGAATATCTGATGTCCCACTTCGGCGTCTGTTTAAACTTCTCTGCAATTTCAGTACGACGAGACAGAAGAAGTCAGTCCGAACCAGAAAGTGGACGCTAGTGACATCAGACGGTTTTACGAGCTGCTCACATCCTCCATGGAGTCCATCAGGAAGTGGGCCAAGAGCATCCCGGGTTTCTCTGAGTTCTGCTCAGAAGACCAGGAACTGCTGCTGGAATCTGCGTTTGTCGAACTCTTTATCCTGCGTCTCGCATATCGGTGAGTACAACAACGTCATCATGTTTATTAAAGGGACTGTTTGTAAGAATCAGAAATGTCTTGTTAACAGCTTCGCCTGTGGCCGTTAAGTCAACTAAAGTCAGCGTCCGGGGAGACGCCGGAGTTTAGGTCAGAGACGATAACGTTTCTCTCTGCGGAGCCCCGTCACTTCACCAGACACGGGAAACCTCTGTTGGTCTGGAGGAGCTGCAGCAGTTATTTCTGCACAAACGTCCACTGAACATTCACTAGATATTCTCAGAGCTAAACTAACTCTGCTGCAGTGTGGAGTGAGCAGCATGCACGGGAGAGGTGGAGAGAGAGAGAGAGAAGGAGCGCGGTGTGTGAGTGAAGGCAGGCAGAGGAGCAGAGGAGCAGAGGAGCAGAGACTCCGGTCCTGGAGTCCAAAGCTCCGGTCTCCCCCGCGTCCTCCGACCGCGGCCAACACTGTTTAACAGCTTCACTAGATACAACCAAGAGGTTTTGCTGCTTCACTGGAGTTTGTGTTGGAGTCTGAGTCTGAACAGCGGAGACACACGAGAGACCATGAGACACACGAGAGACCATGAGACACCGACCAGCAATGATTTATACCTGAACAAGTTACAAACAGTCCCTTTAAACACCTGAAGGCCTACGGGTCATTCTCCTAATGCCTTGGATAAAAAGGGTGCAGGCTGTACATTCTTTATACAATAGAGCTGCAACGATCAGTCAACTAATCGATCAGTCAACTAATCGATCAGTCAACTAATCGATCAGTCGGTCAGCAGAAAAATAAATGGCAACCATCTTGAACGTCAACCAATCAGTTAAGTGATTTTTCGACGCTGCCTTCAGCCTCTCAGATATGGAGATTTCCTGCTTTTCTCTGTTTTATAACACATCAAACCGAATATCTCCGGGTTTTAGACTGACGGAACAAGACATTTAAAGACATCGCCCCAGACTTTGTGATGCCTGGGATGGACATTTTTCTCTATTTTTTCTTTTTTTGCTCAAAGTCATTTTATTGGTATTCTGTACAAAATCCAATAAATCACAGAAATAATTGTATAAAACAAATTATATTCCCACACCCTCTTCTATTTTATCTATTTTTTTAAATTATTCATTTTATAGACCAAAACGATAAACCTAGAAAATAATTGGCAGATCAATCAATTATGAAAACAATCAGCAGTTGCAGCTCCGTTATATCTGATCCTGCTCAGGTGGTCGGAGGATCAGTGAGGGTGGTACCACAGAACCCTGCCTTTGGATAAAACATCAACAAACTATGTTATTTTTTCTTTTAAAGTTCCAATCCTGAAATGGACAAGCTCATCTTCTGCAACGGCGCCGTGCTTCACAAGACGCAGTGCGTCCGAGGCTTCGGGGACTGGATCGACTCCATCTTGGAGTTTTCTCAAAGTCTCCATCGCATGAAGCTCGACGTTTCCTCCTTCTCCTGCCTCACAGCCCTGGTCATCATCACCGGTAAGTCAGTCCAGTCATCCAGTCAACCAGTTCTATGAGGTTCTGATCCAGAGTCAGTGTGTTACTACAGTAGATGGAGGTTAAAGAGAGAGTTCAGGTGTTTCTCAGAGTGGTTCTATGAGGTTCTGATCCGTAGGACTCTGGTTTCACTGGTGCAGACAACACGAGGCAGTTATACAACACAGGATTGACACAACAGGTGTGACAGAATGTAACTCGACCTTGAGTTCTGTATAGAGCAGAATATATCACAGCAGACAGACTGAACAGAACCACAATGCAGCTTCACATTTAAAGCCGTTGTTCCAGCGCAGCAGCATTAACTCTGTTCTGACAACACCAGCTGAGTTTCTTTCTTAATACCAGCTCATGTTTGTGGATCGATCCAACCTGGAGAGGAAGTTATTAGATTAAAACGTGATGAATCCCAGTAGTCAGTCATCAGTGTGTGTTGTATAAAATCCAGATAATAAAGCGTCTCTCTGACTCCTCTGCAGACCGACACGGTCTGAAGGAGCCCAGACGTGTGGAGGACCTCCAGAACCAGCTCATCACCTGCCTCAAAGATCACATCTCCGGCTGCGGCTCCGACTCGTTGCAGCCGAATTATTTGTCCAGACTTCTCGGGAAGCTGCCGGAGCTCCGGACTCTGTGCACTCAGGGCCTCCAGCGCATCTTCTACCTTAAACTAGAAGATCTGGTTCCTCCGCCACCGATTGTGGAAAAAATCTTCATGGATGCTCTTCCGTATTGAGACCTGGAGTTCATACGAGAGTCAAAGAGAACAGACTTCAGGTAGAAGAAGCATCCAGAGGAAAAAGGGCTACTCATGACTTATGAAGGGAACGAGTTATAGAACCTGGAGCCGTCACAGAATGCTCTTCTCTGCAGACGGGCCGGCTCATTGGACCAAACGGTGACTGTTTACATGCAACAAGCTGCCACGAAGGGAAGACGGTTAGATACAGATCATATCTGCACCAGCAGGTCGAGTAATGAGCACAATCATTTAGCTTCTTTTTAGTAACAATCTTTTGACTGTAAATTGTACATAAAATACCTGACAAAACATTATTATTATTATTATTATTATTATTATTATCTCCAGCTCATCTTATTATATATTATATTTCTGTTTAGATGAAATACTCCAGAATGTGTCCCACGTCCCAGTCAACACCATAGACTGTATAAGTACGATATATATATACACTTATATATAAGTACTATATAAAGATGAACAACGCGTCTCCACTTCCTCCCACTGTACAAAATTACCCACAATTCATAACTTTGTTACGTTAAACCATAAACTGAATATAAAGATGGACGACGTGTCTCCTCCTCCTCAGAGTCTGCGCAGTAGTGATCGGGAGGGTGGAGCCGCAGAATCAAATAACTAATTGAAACCAAACTGATCAGAAAAATGAACGACTGCTACTTAAAATGACAGAAACATGTATTTCTTTATTTAACCGGCTCTATGAGCTGTACTGCAGCCGGCCAGCAGGGGGCCATCCAGATGTTCTGGCTTCACTTCAGTGGAGCCAGCATGTCGTTCATCTTTATATCCGGTCTGTGATCCACACACATCGATATCCACAGCAAGAGTCCCTCAGAGCTCCAGAGTGCTTCGTATCTAACGCCACCATGTGTGTGTATATATATATATATATATGTATATATATATATACATGTGTGTGTGTGTATCTGGTGATAATAAAGTAGGTTAAACCTACAGAGTAATTCAGTGGTATTGTTCATGTATCATGAACAGACATTGAGCAGCTAATATATACTGTGTATGGTCTTATACACTGTACGGTCTTGTATGTAGATTATTATGAATCTGCCGGTGTTGTTGCCACGGCAACTGTGTTCTGCAGTTTGAAGAAAATGTGATTTTGTTTTGGGTTATTTTTACATACTAAGAAGTTATATTTTACTGCAGCTAAACGTGAAATAAAATGTCAAACTGCTTCTGTCATCTTTTCTTATGTGTCCCTACTTGTAAACATTATATATATACACTCACCGGCCACTTTATTAGGTACACCTTGCTAGTACCGGGTGGTCTTCCACTTTATTAGGTACACCTTGCTAGTACCGGCTGGTCTTCCACTTTATTAGGTACACCTTGCTAGTACCAGGTGGTCTTCATCTGCTTCAAGGTTGGACATGTTGTGCGTTCAGAGATGGTATTCTGCATACCTTGGTTGTAACGAGTGGTTATGTGAGTTACTGTTGCCTTTCTATCATCTCCAACCACTCTGCCCATTCTCCTCTGACCTCTGACATCAACAAGGCATTTCCGTCCACACAACCCCGCTCACTGGATCTGTTCTCTTGTTGGGACCATTCTCTGTAAACCCTAGAGATGGTTGTGGTGAAAATCCCAGTAGATCAGCAGTTTAATACTCAGACCAGCCCGTCTGGCACCAACAACCATGCCACGTTCAAAGTCACTTAAATCCCCTTTCTTCCCCATTCTGACGCTCGGTTTGAACTTCAGCAAGTCGTCTTCACCACGTCTAGATGCCGTAATGCATTGAGTTACTGCCATGTGATTGGCTGATTAGCTATTTGTGTTAACAAGCAATTGAACAGGTGTGTCTAATAAAGTGGCCGGTGAGTATATATACATATATATATATACTGTATGTATATATGAGAGGAGGGCCAGTGCTTATCGGAGGCAGGGAGCACCGCCCCTGTTGGGTGTGGTTGAGTGGAGCTTCAGGTGTGGCTGATTAGACTCCTGGTAGACGTGTGGCAGGTCAACACTGTTTGTTCAGGTAGAGGAGAGATTCTGGGAGGAAACAATGTCTCTATTGTTTTATAGTTGAACCACTTCCTCTGGATATAGATGTGTCCTGAGCCATCCAGAGTGATGCTCTGTAACTCCGTACTGAAAACTGAAGTCTGTTAACTTCAGATCATATCTCTGGAGTCATGTGATCAATCTATCCTTTTTAGGGAAAGATTCAGTTATGACTTTATTCTCGTAATATTACAACTTTATTCTCGTAAAGTTATGACTTTTCTTTTCTATACTGTGTTGGATTATATATATATTTTATATATATATATGTATAAAGAATAGTTTATGTACTTTATATGAAGTAGTTTAGTGTACTGTATGTTCTTCCATTGTGTGTGTTCTGTGCCAGAAGCCTGTAAACCTGAGTCAGTGTGACTTCTTCTGCTGGCTTCAGACCAAAACATCCTGAAACATGAACCCCGTCCACCTCCTCCCAGTTATGTACTGGTCTCTTTTTAGAGTCTGGTACGATTCCCAGTCCGGTTTCAAGTGACGCAGACTACTTCATCATCGTATAGAGACACACTGCGAGTCAAAACATGAACGAACACCTCGTCCTGCCTGAAGGAAACGTATCTGTATCTGAGAGGTTATGGATTATTATTATTATATTATTATCTATGATCAAGTAGAACGGTCCAACACAGCGTTGAGTTCATTCTCTATATGATTCTATATGATCTCTGGTGTTTATTTAACTTCTGGACCATCATGAGTCACATCATCATCTTCAGCTGCAGTCACACTATGGCCAACACTGTGGTGTCCCAGTGTCCTCTCACATACTGAGGACAGACATATGGACAATAGAATTCACAGCAAAATCATCTGAAGCAGCCGGTCTCACGCTTCGTCTCACGCTTCGTCTCATACTCATGTTTCGTCTCATGCTCATGCTTCGTCTCACACCTCGTCTCACGCTTCATCTCACGCTCCGTCTCACGCCTCGTCTCATGCTTCGTCTCACGCTTCGTCTCACGCTTCGTCTCACGCCTCGTCTCGAGCTTCGTCTCATGCTTCGTCTCACGCTTCGTCTCACGCTTCGTCTAATGCTCATGCTTCGTCTCACGCTTCGTCCCACACTTCGTTTCACGCTTCGTCTCACGCTTCGTCTCATGCTCACGCTTCGTCTCACGCTTTGTCTCACGCTTCGTTTCACGCTTCGTCTCAAGCTCATGTTTCGTCACATGCTTCATCTCGCGCCTCGTCTCACGCTTCGTCTCATGCTCATGCTTCATCCCACGCTTCGTTTCACGCTTCGTCTCACGCTTCGTCTCATGCTTCGTCTCACGCTTCGTCTCATGCTCCGTCTCATGCTCATGCTTCGTCTCATGCTCATGCTTCGTCTCGTGCTCATGCTTTGTCTCACGTTTCGTCTCACGCTTCGTCTCATGCTCATGCTTCATCTCACGCTTCGTTTCATGCTCATGTTTCGTCTCAAGCTTCATCTCATACTCATGCTTCGTCTCACGCTTCGTCCCACACTTCGTTTCACGCTTTGTCTCACGCTTCGTCTCATGCTCACGCTTCGTCTCACGCTTTGTCTCACGCTTCGTCTCACGCTTCGTCTCAAGCTCATGTTTCGTCACATGCTTCATCTCGCGCCTCACGCTTCGTCTCACGCTCATGCTTCATCTCACGTTTCGTCTCTCGCTTCGTCTCACGCTTCGTCTCACGCTTCATCTCATGCTCATGCTTCGTCTCACGCTTCATCTCACGCCTCGTCTCACGCTTCGTCTCATGCTCATGCTTCATCCCACGCTTCGTTTCACGCTTCGTCTCACGCTTCGTCTCATGCTTCGTCTCACGCTTCGTCTCATGCTCCGTCTCATGCTCATGCTTCGTCTCATGCTCATGCTTCGTCTCGTGCTCATGCTTTGTCTCACGTTTCGTCTCACGCTTCGTCTCATGCTCATGCTTCATCTCACGCTTCGTCTCATGCTCATGCTTCGTCTCACGCTCCGTCACACGCTTCATCTCAGGCTTCGTCTCATCCTTCGTCTCACGCTTCGTGTCACGCTTCATTTCAAGCTTCGTCTCACGCTTCGTCTCATGCTCATGCTTCGTCTCATGTTCACGCTTCATCTCCGCTTCGTCTGCGCTTCGCCTCACGCTTCCCCTCACGTGCTTTGCCTCGCGCTTCGTCTCGCGCTTCGCCTCACGCTTCGCCTCACGCTTCATCTCGAGCTTCGTCTCACGGTTCGTCTCACGTTTCGTCTCACGCTTTGTCTCACGCTTCATCTCACGCTTCATCTCACGTGTCTCTACAGTTACAGGTTCTGAGATTCTCCATCTGGTTGGAGGACTTGATGACGTTGCAGCTGTCGGACCAACAGGAGCAGATGAAGCCAGCATCACTCTGGTTACAGAACATCGTGCAGCTATGAGAACCACGAGGCGGATCGGGCAGCGCTGTCATGATCTACCCATCATGCCTCAGTGGAAACCGGGGAACGCGACAGCAACTTGAATGCAGCTTGTTAGAGTGGAGTATATGACATGCCGGTGATAGTAGAGGATCACCAGCTTCAGACAGAGTTACAGGATCAGACACTAAGCAAACATCACAGTTATAGCAGATGGGCGGAGAGGCTTCGGTTCCACTGAAAGGTCCAGCAGCCGGCGGGATGAGTCTCATGAGGGTCACGTTTCAGTGAAACCAGCAGACCAATCAATCGATTGATGAAGAAAATAATCATCAGCTTAATCCATAGTGAATAAAATCATTAGTTAATAGTTCAAAATTAACTCCGCCTCAACCAACAGTAATGCATGACTAATAATAGTATTAATAATATAGTACAACTAATCACAGGGGACATTTTTATGCATCGACTACTTTTACTTTTAATACTTATACTACATTTTCCTGATACTTGCGTACTTTTACTTCAGTAAGGTTTTCAATGTGGGATGTATCTTTACAGTGTGGTATCAGTACTTTAACTTAAAGGATGTGAGTACTCCCTCCACCACTGCAGCCGCCTGATGTTGTACTGCATGCATGAAAAGTATTATATAGTATTATATTAGTAGTATTAAATATTAAACAGTTTGATAACCGGAGGAGTTACTTGAATCAACAGGAGATGAAAGCAGGAAGAGACAATGATGATGATGATGATGATGATGGTGCTCGTGTCTCTTCTTCAGTAAGAAATGGACCAGTGCTGCCACCCGGTGGTCATGTGATGACAGTTACTGTTTAAACAGCTGCTTCCATACTCATCCATCACTCAAACAGTCACAGGACTACCAAACTGTATTTTCTTCATATTACAACATGTGATTCATTTTAATAACCAACTACACAAAATTATTTGAAAAAAACACCTTTAATAGAACAAGCACACAATATCCACCCCGTGGCATCAGTTCCTGGAACAGCAGGAAAACACAGAAAAACACCAGCTATAAAATGTAGATTCAGTTGTGCAAATTAAAAACTTGCTAAGAACACATTTGAAAAGAAATATTCATGCATGCATAATAATAGCCCGAACATTAAGCTTTTATATGAATGATAAGTAAACACACATTATTATGGCTTATAACCCGGACCACGGGAAGGTGTTAGGAGTTCTAAAACTGGGACCGAGGTTGTTGGTGGGCCTCGTCTCCGGTCTGCAGAGACACAAGACAGAACAGGTCAAGGTTTAAAGAACACGTGCAGAAATGAGAGATGAAGAGCTGAAGATGAAGATGAAGAGATGAAGATGAAGAGCTGCAGATGAAGAGATGAAGATGAAGCGATGAAGATGAAGAGCTGAAGATGAAGAGCTGCAGATGAAGAGCTGAAGATGAAGAGCTGAAGATGAAGAGTTGAAGAGCTGAAAATGAAGAGCTGAAGATGAAGAGCTGCAGATGAAGAGCTGAAGATGAAGAGCTGAAGATGAAGAGCTGAAGATGAAGAGCTGCAGATGAAGAGCTGCAGATGAAGAGCTAAAGATGAAGAGCTGCAGATGAAGAGCTGCAGATGAAGAGCTGAAGATGAAGAGCTGCAGATGAAGAGCTGCAGATGAGGAGCTGCAGATGAGGAGCTGCAGATGAAGAGCTGAAGATGAAGATGAAGAACTGAAGATGAAGAGCTGCAGATGAAGAGCTGAAGATGAAGAGCTGCAGATGAAGAGCTGCAGATGAAGAGCTGAAGATGAAGAGCTGCAGATGAAGAGCTGCAGATGAGGAGCTGCAGATGAGGAGCTGCAGATGAAGAGCTGCAGATGAAGAGCTGAAGATGAAGATGAAGAACTGAAGATGAAGAGCTGAAGATGAAGAGCTGAAGCCGACACTTACTCTCCGTTCAGGACGGTGTTCACACCCCAGACGAACGGCGCAGCATCATCATCAGCCTCTGCAAGAAAAAACACTTCAGTTACCTTCACAGACACACTTCATGTGTTCAAAGTTCAGAGTGTAGAAGAATAGCACTTACATAATAATACTAATGCTAATAATTCAGACTCAAGCACTGAGTGTGACTTTAAAAGCACATAAATACACAAATACTACTCATGTCTGTACTCTAAATATGAAGCAGGCGACGGTTAGCTTAGCATAAAGACGATAGCCCGGCTCTGGACAAAGCAAGGTTAGAATATTCTTTAATTATTATTTCTTTTTTAATTTTAGTTTTCAGAGTGTGTTTTCTAGTTTTAGATTAGTTTTTGTTCGGGTCTATAAAGCTATAATATCTCAGAAGTATGTAGTCAAATATACATACACACATACAGACGTAGGCACAATTGTTGGTACCCTTCCGTTAAAGAGAGAAAAACCCACAATAGTCACTGAAATAATTTGAAACTGACAAAAGTAATAATAAATAAAAATTTACTGAAAATTAACTAATGAAAATCAGACATTGTTTTTGAATTGTGGTTCAGCAGAATCATTTTAAAAAACAAACTAATGAAACTGGCCTGGACAAAAATGATGGTACCCCTAGAAAAGATGTAAAATAGTTTGACCATAGGGACATATTAAACTAAGGTGTGTCCTGTAAATAGCATCACAGGTATCTTCAAACTTGTAATCAGTCAGTCTGCCTATTTAAAGGGTGAAAAGTAGTCACTGTGCTGTTTGGCATCATGGTGTGTACCACACTGAACATGGACCACAGAAAGCTAAGGAGAGAGTTGTCTCAGGAGATCAGAAAGAACATTATAGACCTTCATGTTAAAGGTAAAGGCTATAAGACCATCTCCAAGCAGCCTGATGTTCCTGTGACTACAGCTGCACATATTATTCAGAAGTTTAAGGTCCATGGGACTGTAGCCAACCTCCCTGGACGTGGCCGCAAGGGGAAAATTGATGACATATTGAAGAGACGGATAACACGAATGGTAACCAAAGAGCCCAGAACAACTTCCAAAGAGATTAGAGGTGAACTCCAAGGTCAAGGTACATCAGTGTCAGATCGCACCATCCGTCACTGTTTGAGCCAAAGTGGACTTAATGGAAGACAACCCAGGAGGACACCAAATCATAAAAAAGCGAGACTGGAATTTTCCAAAATGCATATTGACAAGCCACAAAGCTTCTGGGAGAATGTCCTTTGGACAGATGAGACAAAACTGGAGCTTTTTGGCAAGTCACATCAGTTCTATGTTCACAGACGCAAAAATGAAGCATCCAAAGAAAAGAACACTGTACCTAATGTAAAACATGGAGGAGGCTCGGTTATGTTCTGGGGCTGCTTTGTTGCATCTGGCACAGGGTGTCTTGAATCTGTGCAGGGTGCAATGAAATCTCAAGACTATCAAGGCATTCTGGAGCGAAATGTGCTGCCCGGCGTCAGAAAGCTTGGTCTCAGTTGCAGGTCATGGGTCCTCAAACAGGATAATGACCCAAAACACATCTAAAAACACCCAAGAATGGCTAAGAACTAAACATTGGACTATTCTGAAGTGGCCTTCTATGAGCCCTGATCTAAATCCTATTGAACATCTGTGGAAGGAGCTGAAACATGCAGTCTGGAGAAGGCACCCTTCAAACCTGAGACAGCTGGAGCAGTTTGCTCACGAGGAGTGGGCCAACATACCTGTGGACAGGTGCAGAAGTCTCATTGAGAGTTACAGAAATCACTTGATTGCAGTGATTGCCTCAAAAGGTTGTGCAACAAAATATTAAGTTAATGTTACCATCATTTTTGTCTAGGCCAGTTTCATTAGTTTGTTTTTTTAAATGATTCTGCTGAACCATAATTCAAAAACAATATCTGATTTTCATTAGTTAATTTTCAGTGAATTTTTATTTATTATTACTTTTGTCAGTTTCAAGTTATTTCAGTGACCATTGTTGGTTTTTCTTTCTTTAACGGAAGGGTACCAACAATTTTGCCTACGTCTGTATACACTCACCGGCCACTTCATTAGGCACACCTGTTCAATTGCTTGTTAACACAAATAGCTAATCAGCCAATCACATGGCAGCAACTCAACGCATTACGTCATCTAGACGTGGTGAAGACGACTTGCTGAAGTTCAAACCGAGCGTCAGAATGGGGAAGAAAGGGGATTTAAGTGACTTTGAACGTGGCATGGTTGTTGGTGCCAGACGGGCTGGTCTGAGTATTAAACTGCTGATCTACTGGGATTTTCACGCACAACCATCTCTAGGGTTTACAGAGAATGGTCCCAACAAGAGAACAGATCCAGTGAGCGGGGTTGTGTGGACGGAAATGCCTTGTTGATGTCAGAGGTCAGAGGAGAATGGGCAGAGTGGTTGGAGATGATAGAAAGGCAACAGGAACTCAAATAACCACTCGTTACAACCAAGGTATGCAGAATACCATCTCTGAACGCACAACACGTCCAACCTTGAAGCAGATGAAGACCACCCGGTACTAGCAAGGTGTACCTAATAAAGTGGCTGGTGAGTGTATATATACATGGTTGGAGATCTGTGTAGGAATGGCCAAAATGTTTAATCTCAATAGCAGCAGAGCGCCGTCTCCCAGATTGTGAAATCCATTAAATTTCTGTGGTTGGATGTCATGAGTTATTTTATTGGGTTTTTTTTTTACCCAGTTCAGTTTTTCTTAAAGTATATTGTTTTTATTTTGTTTCCTATAATCCCTGTTCCACCTACCAGCCCCTCTAAAGCTCAATAATTAACTCATCATATCTACAAATCAAAGTTATTAGTAATACCTTTGTCCCAGTCCTCAGACGTGTCCGGGTTCACCCAGGTACTGACCGGGACCTGCCACTGACAATGTCCAGCTGTGCTTCCAGCTGTGAACACAGCAGTTAGGGTCAGAAACACCGCATGCACGCGTTGACTCTGCGGGGGGGAAAGAAGAGACGATAAACGTCATCTCACCTTCTTCAGTGTCCACAGATATTCTGTCCTCACAGGTCTCCGTGTGGTAGGTCAGCTCGTGCTTGGGGACCAGGTGGCGAGCGTTAAACGGGCACGTTTTCAGCTCTCTGGCCAGTTTTGGATGATTCTATATCAGTGAGAGAGAAAAGAAGATGAGTCAATGTACGGATGCTTATTTTGAAAAATGTTCTTAACTGATAACCGACCCTCGTTAACCGATTATTAACCGTTAACTGACGATGCTGCGTTCACTGTCTCCAGTTCACCATCCGGGAGCGTTAACTTAGCAGCTACGATGCTGCGTTCACTGTCTCCAGTTCACCGCCCAGGAGCGTTAACTTAGCAGCTACGATGCTGCGTTCACTGTCTCCAGTTCACCGCCCAGGAGCGTTAACTTAGCAGCTACGATGCTGCGTGTAGTGTCGCGGACATGCAGCCACTTTCCCAGTAAAAGTCTCCACCGCACATTTATTTTAGTTTAGCAGGGTGTCAGCTGTGTGTCTGCCCGGATTAACTTTAGCGAGTGTCCAACAGACCGTGTGTGTGTTTGTGCTGCGTTAGCAGCTCTAGCATCGCCGGAGGCTTCGTGCTCGCCGCCGCCGCCACACGTAGTCTGAGTAACATTAGTGAGTTTCCATCAGACCGTGTGTGTGTTGGCGGTGAGTGTGAGGTTGTTGGTGGCGTTCTAGCTGTGATCGTAGGTGTAGCAGTGTTCAGTTTATTTGTCGGTGAATAAATGCTACTAAACTACAACTCCTCCGCTCCGCTCAAACGAGCCGGAGAGACCGGAGCCGACTTCCTGTATCCTGCAACTCCGACTCTGCCTCTTAAGGTGGACTGTTAAGGTGGACCAGCTTTTCTCCTTAAAGTGACGAGCCGCTCCTCTGAGCCGCTCAGCTTTTGAGTTAATTATTAACATTTCTTTTAACCGTTTTAACCGATAGCGCTAATCAGTTAAAATGCTTAATGTGGGTTAACGGTTAATTATGGACATCCCTAAATCAATGTAAATCCACCATCTTTTTCACCACACATACCTGCTGCTATAAACAAGCAGCTCAACTCACCTTCCTGCACTTTATGAGATGGTACGGGAAGCGGCAGGCCCGGATCAGGTGGTTCTTGTCAAAAGGACACTGCAGAAGTTTGTCCGGGTCACAGTTTCCTTTTTCATCTTTAAAGTCAGAGAAGAACAAATTAACATTTCACCACTTTTTAACCTTCAGGAGAGGATTACTGAAGAATATCTGTTCACTAGTTATTACCGGTGTCTTCTGCTAGCTGAGCTCTCTCAGCAGCAGCGGTGGTGCAGGGACCGCTGCTGCTTCCAAATCTGATGGTGGTCGCCATCTCTCGCTGGGATTTACTGGAGACTGACCGACTGGAGAGACTGACCGACTGGAGACTCGCCGACTGGAGAGACTGACCGACTGGAGACTCGCCGACTGGAGAGACTGACCGACTGGAGACTCGCCGACTCGAAAGTAAAAACCAAACACTGCAGACAGAGATGGAAACCTATAGGGAGAAGTTTCTAGATGCACATGCAGCATTTAAAAGCTGCAGAACCGTGACGACCAGGATTCTGTCCACACATCACTCAACAGGTGATCCAGATCATCATCATCATCATCATCATCACCACCTGGAAGTGCTGCAGGCAACACTTGATCACACCTGGTTCTTTAGTCCCACTTCAATGTTAAACATGAGGAGCATCTCCTCAGTGGCAGGTGTGTTTATCTCTAATTCACTTTATCAGCACATCTAACGTGATGTCGCAGTCGAGCTGCGTTCGGTTTAAAATGCAGCTATATTTATATTTTAAGGCTGTTTAACGTTTCTAGAAATATAAGTTGAACTCACATTAATTAGTTAATTAGTTAATTAGTTGAAAGGATAGGATAGTCCCTTGAGATGTAGCATCTGTCCTATAGACACAAATACAAAAACACATACAGACAAAACAGCATTACATAACAAACATACACAGATACAGACAGCTGAGGTAATAGATCAGAGGAAGAGGAAGAGGAAGAGGAAGAGGTAATAGATCAGAGGAAGAGGAAGAGGTAATAGACCAGAGGAAGAGGAAGAGGAAGAGGAAGAGGTAATAGATCAGAGGAAGAGGAAGAGGTAATAGACCAGAGGAAGAGGAAGAGGAAGAGGAAGAGGTAATAGACCAGAGGAAGAGGAAGAGGAAGAGGAAGAGGTAATAGATCAGAGGAAGAGGAAGAGGTAATAGACCAGAGGAAGAGGAAGAGGAAGAGGAAGAGGTAATAGATCAGAGGAAGAGGAAGAGGAAGAGGTAATAGACCAGAGGAAGAGGAAGAGGAAGAGGAAGAGGTAATAGACCAGAGGAAGAGGAAGAGGTAATAGACCAGAGGAAGAGGAAGAGGAAGAGGTAATAGACCAGAGGAAGAGGAAGAGGAAGAGGAAGAGGTAATAGATCAGAGGAAGAGGAAGAGGTAATAGATCAGAGGAAGAGGTAATAGACCAGAGGAAGAGGAAGAGGAAGAGGTAATAGACCAGAGGAAGAGGAAGAGGAAGAGGAAGAGGTAATAGACCAGAGGAAGAGGAAGAGGTAATAGACCAGAGGAAGAGGAAGAGGAAGAGGTAATAGACCAGAGGAAGAGGAAGAGGAAGAGGAAGAGGAAGAGGAAGAGGTAATAGACCAGAGGAAGAGGAAGAGGAAGAGGAGTCCAGTCTGATGGAGATTTGTATTGGAATGACCTGCCTCCAACTTCTTTGATAATGCTTGGGAACAGAAGGTGTTATGTCTGAGCGAACTGGAACCACAAGCTGTTTGAAACAGGAAGGCCAGTTAGAACAGAGACTTTGATGAAGTGCTTCAGGAGTTCACTGCAGCCAATCAAGTGATTAACACATGAAACAACGTTGAGTTCTATAAGACATACGTGTCAGAGGTGTTTTGATAGACGATGTTAGTTAATTAGTTAATGATCAAAGTTTACCTGCAGACAAAGTTTGGCTGTTAGCCAAGTCCAGCATGTGTCCAAAGAATGACTTCCGTTTGTCAATAATTCAGATTACCGTAAATAACTGAAGTTACGTTACGTGTCTGAAATACTAAAGTTAACTTTTATGACGTTTTAAACACCTGTTTTTGAATGCAGTCAGTTTAAAACGCAGAAAACAACTTTTAATGGACCTTTTGTTTCTTCGTTCCTGCTCAGGTAACTAGTCGGCGCTCCGCACGGACTGCTTTTAGCGAACACCGCTAAGATACGTAACTTCCGCTTCGAGCAAAAACAGCTTCCTGTTTAAATCTGAGTAAAAACTACAAACTACAAACTACAAACTACAAACTGCTTCAAATTAACCTGAAAATCTAATATGTTTATATGTTATATGTTTAATATTTATATGTTTATACTTATATTTTTAACGTAATGTGCTGTAGTGGAAGAATTATTAAAATAATTTACTCAAGTAGAAACAGCAATATGAAAGCAAAAGTAGAGAAGTAAAAGTACTCATTTAGCAGAATAATCCGTTTTATATTATTATTATTATTATTGCTCTATTAGTATATAAGTGATACTTTAATTCACAGCGTCAACTGTTAATAAGATTACATTGTTATTGTGAGAAGCTGGCTGCATGTTTAACTCTTATTGGACCATTAATTACAGTAAAATCTGCAGCGTTCAACAGTCAGGCTGCTGAGGTTAACATATGACTGTAATATTTATCTGCCTGTGCAGTGCCTATACCGACTTATAATCCTATTATTAGTGCAGATATTATAATATAATGTAATATAGCAATATAATATAATAACATAATGTAATATAGTAATATAGTAATATAATATAATATAATATAATAATATAATAATAATATAATATAATAATATAATGTAATATAGTATAATAATAATAATAATAATATTATGATATATAATGTAATATACGGTAACTGAACTTCGTCTTGCCCGTGTATCAGCGTCATTACGGTAACTGAACTTTTGTCTTGCCTGTGTATCGGCGTCATTACGGTAACTGAACTTCGTCTTGCCTGTGTATTAGCGTCATTACGGTAACTGAACTTTCGTCTTGCCTGTGTATCAGCGTCATTACGGTAACTGAATTTTTGTCTTGCCTGTGTATCAGCGTCATTACGGTAACTGAACTTTTGTCTTGCCCGTGTATTAGCGTCATTACGGTAACTGAACTTCGTCTTGCCCGTGTATTAGCGTCATTACGGTAACTGAACTTTTGTCTTGCCTGTGTATCAGCGTCATTACGGTAACTGAATTTTTGTCTTGCCTGTGTATCAGCGTCATTACGGTAACTGAACTTTTGTCTTGCCCGTGTATTAGCGTCATTACGGTAACTGAACTTCGTCTTGCCCGTGTATTAGCGTCATTACGGTAACTGAACTTTTGTCTTGCCTGTGTATTAGCGTCATTACGGTAACTGAACTTTTGTCTTGCCCGTGTATTAGCGTCATTACGGTAACTGAACTTTTGTCTTGCCTGTGTATCAGCGTCATTACGGTAACTGAACTTTCGTCTTGCCTGTGTATTAGCGTCATTACGGTAACTGAACGCTTTTGTCTTGCCCGTGTATCAGCGTCATTACGGTAACTGAACGCTTTTGTCTTGCCCGTGTATCAGCGTCATTACGGTGACGTCAGCGGAAGTCCCCTGTCCGGTCCAACATGGCGCAGGTCTGCTGTGTGTCTTTGACCCGGTTCTGGTCCTGCTCTCTGAGGACAAACACCAGAACCACCGGCCTCTACTCTCCTTATGTGTCCTGTCAGTCCAGGTATTTTACATCTTATTGTCTTATTGTCTCTGTTTGACTCCAGTGTCTCTAACTATGACTATCCAGCTGTGCGTCTCAGCAGCACATCAGGATGATTCTAACTATGACTATCCAGCTGTGCGTCTCAGCAGCACATCAGGATGATTCTAACTATGACTATCCAGCTGTGCGTCTCAGCAGCACATCAGGATGATTCTAACTATGACTATCCAGCTGTGCGTCTCAGCAGCACATCAGGATGATTCTAACTATGACTATCCAGCTGTGCGTCTCAGCAGCACATCAGGATGATTCTAACTATGACTATCCAGCTGTGCGTCTCAGCAGCACATCAGGATGATTCTAACTATGACTATCCAGCTGTGCGTCTCAGCAGCACATCAGGATGATTCTAACTATGACTATCCAGCTGTGCGTCTCAGCAGCACATCAGGATGTGCACCGGTTCTGTTTGATAGAACCATTATACCAGAGATGTCAGGTTCAGGAGGGCTGATGGAGAACCAGTTGTCCTCTTGTGTTTAGCTGCTGGTTCTCTGTATGACAGTCTGTGATTTTATTATTTAATACATATATCAACATGCTGAGCATCGAGCTGGACTTCTTATTAATCCCTGTGTGATATTTAAAAAGATGTTATGAATTAAGGTAAATGATATTCTGACTTCTGATATTTGGACAATATATATATATATATATATATATATAATACATATTATATATTTATATATATAGTAGCAAGTGCAGAAATATTAAGCCCAAATGTTATTATTCTCATTACTTAAAAGAATTCCTCTAGTAAAAGCAAGAAAGATTTATTGGAAATATCTTGTTTATTATTGTTTTGATGTATGCCACTCCTTGGACTATATATATATATATATATATATACATATATACACCCCTTATCTTTAATTTTTTATAATTTGTATTTATTTTTTAAATTTTCATCACAAACAGACAAAAAAAAATAAAAACAGAAAAGTTATATCTACAGACAGACATACCAACCCCACATACAGGATAATACATTTAAATAAATAAATACAATTAAATAATACTTATAAAAAAAAGAAAAAAAGACAAGCACCACAGAACACCTTATTTTTAATTTAATTATATTATGTTTCATTCATTCAAACCTTTATTTAATCAGGTAAGTCCCACTGAGATCTGAGTACATAAGTGTATAAATAGAACATCAAGCAAACCATTAAAACATATACAATATCAATTGTGAAAATTACAATAATATATTATAATAAAAGTAAAACAACACTAGTCAATTAAACAAGTTAGAAATTAGTCAGGATTTTGACTTTAGATTTGTGAATTGAGTCTTTGAAACCAGGATATCAACTATGCTGCAGTTCATTCCACATGTATAATAATAATAATCTTTATTTATATGAAATGATTCTTTGTTCTACACACACACGCACGACAGCACAAAGAATGTAGAAACAGTCCTGTGAGCGGTGTTATACGCTCCACCTCTCCAGCCATGTGACGTCAAATACGAGTTTATATATATACAGTATATGATAAGCAATATTCATAGGAGAAGCCCTTTTATAAATCAATAAATAAAACCACATGCTGGTCTGTTGGAATAGAAAGAAACAGTTCTAATGGCAGACAGACGGCATCCGGTGTGTTCGTTAATGTGTGATCAATAAAAAGAGATGATTTCTGTCCTTTTCCTCCGTTTTAGTTCCAGATGTTTTAGTCGGAGTGAAGTTGTTGACTTTCAGCTGTTGTCCTCTGCAGGCCGGCCCTGTGCAGACACTACTCTTCGTCCAACGTTAGACGAGGTCTCGGTCGATACATCTCCTCCAGGCTCCAGAAGGTCAACACCAGATATGAAGGTTTCCTCAGACGGCGGTTTCCACGCTTCTATCAGCTCTACCACACCTTTGTGGAAGGTGAGATCAGCTGTTAGCTCACCTCTGATACCTCGTCAGGTTCTCTCTGGAGGTTTCTGCTGCTCGTACCTCTGACACCACGTCAGGTTCTCTCTGGAGGTTTCTGCTGCTCGTACCTCTGACACCTCGTCAGGTTCTCTCTGGAGGTTTCTGCTGCTCGTACCTCTGACACCTCGTCAGGTTCTCTCTGGAGGTTTCTGCTGCTCGTACCTCTGATACCTCGTCAGGTTCTCTCTGGAGGTTTCTGCTGCTCGTACCTCTGACACCACGTCAGGTTCTCTCTGGAGGTTTCTGCTGCTCGTACCTCTGACACCACGTCAGGTTCTCTCTGGAGGTTTCTGCTGCTCGTACCTCTGACACCACGTCAGGTTCTCTCTGGAGGTTTCTGCTGCTCGTACCTCTGACACCACGTCAGGTTCTCTCTGGAGGTTTCTGCTGCTCGTACCTCTGACACCTCGTCAGGTTCTCTCTGGAGGTTTCTGCTGCTCGTACCTCTGACACCTCGTCAGGTTCTCTCTGGATAGTTCTGCTGCTCGTACCTCTGACACCTCGTCAGGTTCTCTCTGGATAGTTCTGCTGCTCGTACCTCTGACACCTCGTCAGGTTCTCTCTGGATAGTTCTGCTGCTCGTACCTCTGACACCTCGTCAGGTTCTCTCTGGATAGTTCTGCTGCTCGTACCTCTGACACCACGTCAGGTTCTCTCTGGATAGTTCTGCTGCTCGTACCTCTGACACCTCGTCAGGTTCTCTCTGGATAGTTCTGCTGCTCGTACCTCTGACACCACGTCAGGTTCTCTCTGGAGGTTTCTGCTGCTCGTACCTCTGATACCTCGTCAGGTTCTCTCTGGATAGTTCTGCTGCTCGTACCTCTGACACCACGTCAGGTTCTCTCTGGATAGTTCTGCTGCTCGTACCTCTGACACCACGTCAGGTTCTCTCTGGAGGTTTCTGCTGCTCGTACAGCTGCAGGTTTTTAACAATAATTAAAGTTCAAAAGTAGAAAAATGAATCTGAATGTAGTTCAGGCTGTAGAATGAAATGAAGTTTAGAAACGGGAGCACAATGTTCACTCTCTTCTTATATTTCTATATTTCTATAACTCTACAGTTGTCCCGTGTGTTGCTCTACATGTTTCAACCTTGTGTTGTTTGTGTCGTCTGAACGTTGCATCATCCCCTTCACACAGTTTATATCATTACAGGATTCAAGCTGCTGTTCCGCGATGCCAAAGAGGTGCAGAGGATCAAATCCAGGATGTTCTCTGACGGAGTGCAGTTCAAGGATTTATCCTACAGAGAGATGGAGAAGCTCCGACAGGTGGGTCTCCTCCTCCACCAATAGTCATATCCAGAACACCCTCACCTTTATTTATATATATATATATATATATGTATATCTCCTCATGAGTCTCTAGTATTTTCCAGCTCTGTAATGTTTATTATCTCTCAGCAGCTTCTCTTTCTCTACATGTGTTTGTCAGTTTCGTAGAGACGTGCTGAAGGCCGTCCCGCTGGTGGTCATATCCATCCCTCCCTTCGCCAACTACCTGGTGTTCCTCCTGATGTGAGTTACTCTGAAATATTCACCTTATATATATAATATCTATCTAGTTAACCATCCCTCCTTTCTCTGCCACCGTCCCCTCCCCTCCCGTCCACCACCAGGTACTTCTTCCCCCGCCAGCTCCTCATCCCTCATTTCTGGACTCCCAAGCAGCAGCTGGAGTTTCGGGCGTTGTACCATTCCCTCCGGGCCCGGCACCACCGGCCGGTGCTCAAAGGGCTCGAGAGCACGAGCCAACGGGTTAAAGACCGCCAGCTCCAGAGTTCCCTCAAGGACCTGTGTGCTAAAGTAAGAGATTCTGATCCAGAGTCAGTGTGTTACTACAGTAGATGGAGGTTAAAGGGAGAGTTCAGGTGTTTCTCAGTGGGGTTCTATGAGGTTCTGATCCGTTAAAGTTGGCCTAACAGACGTTTTGTGTATTTTCAGGTGCAGAGTGGAGCGACGCCTGAAGTCAGTGAGATCCTGGCGGTTCGGCGCCTTTTTTCTGGACCTCCTCTGGGTATACACAGGATGAGCGTGAATCAGATGGTCAGTAACGTCCTGAACCTGAACACCTCTTGAATATATATATATATATATATATACTGGAAAAACAAAGTTCGGAAACTTGTGTTTGGTGGATTATTTCTAGAAAAATTTGCCAAAATGCTCTGCCAATGGTAAACAGTGTATTCTCATAAGGCTACCAGGAAGCCTGCAATGACTGCCCTTCACCGTCAGGCCCGTTGGAGCTGGTGTCTCCAACACAGACAATGGAACCTGAACATGTGGGGGAATGTCATGTTCAGTGATGAGTCCAGGTTCTGTCTGCCAAAGTTGGCTGGCAGGGTCAAAGTATGGAGACGACGTGGAGAACGCTCTGCTGACTGTTGCACCGATGGAGTAACAGCTTTTGGTGGGGGCAGTGTCATGGTGGGGGGGGGGGGGGGGGGGGGGGGGCATCTCCCTCACTGGCAAAACAAGGCTTGTCATCATTGAAGGCCATCTCAATGCAGTGAGATATCAGGATGAGATTCTGCAGCCAGTGGTGATCCCATATCTCCACAATCTGGCACCTAACTTCATCCTCCAAGAAACAACGCCCCCCCCCACAGAGCCAGGGTTATCACAGACTACCTCCACAATGTGGGAGGAGAGAGAATGGAACGGCCTGCCAAGAGTCCAGACCTCAACCCAATTCAACACTTGTAGGATCAGCTTGGGCGTGCTGTACGTGTTAGAGTGACCAACACAACCACGCTGGCTGACCTGCAACCAATCCTGGTTGAGGAATGGAACGCCATCCCACAGCAACATGTGACCAGGTTGGTGACCAGCATGAGGAGGAGGTGCCAGGCTGTTGTGGCTGTGTATGGATCTTCCACCGCTACTGAGGCTCCTGACGGTGGATTCAATCAATCAATATGTCTTGTTTGTTCCTTGTTACTGATAGAGAGTTCAATCATCCACCAAACAACTCACAACAAGAGTCAACACCAACAGGAGAATACACTGTTTACCATTGACGGAGCATTTTGGCAAATTTTTCTTGGGCGCTCCCCACATCATCAGCTGTGCTGCTCATCCCACAAATGCATGATCCTTACAAGTGTGACATCATTGTGAAGGTAAATAAACAGGCTTTCTAACCATGTAAAATACAATGACCATTAGCATTGGAACAACAGAGAAATAATCCACCAAACACAAGTTTCCAAACTTAGTTTTTCCAGTTTATATATATATATATATATAAAACCCTAATCCTTTATATATATATAAATATACCCTCTCTGTCTTCACGGCCAATCAGAGACACGTCAGCCCGCTGCTCTTCCTGACGCCGCGCCTCCCGGGTTTCCTGATTGGTCGGCGTCTGAACAGCCACGGCCTGGAGCTGCTTCAGCTGGACCGCGCCCTCAGCCGACTCGGCGCTCATCAGCTGAGTGAGCCCGAACTCCGACAGGTCAGTGACGTTGTGTACGCCGTGATGACGCTACGCCGTGATGAACGCCGGGTGTTCCTCGTTCAGCTGCGTCACTAAGACGTCATGTTCTTCTCTTCCAGGCTTGTTATCTCCGCGGGCTCAATTCGTCCGGTCTCAGCGTGGGTCAGCACTGTGAGTGGTTGTCTCGCTGGCTCCAGGTGTCCTCCTCTCTCAAAGGTAGGAGGACTTCCTGTTCACACGTTCAGTGCTGTTGAACTCTTCCTTTAACCCTTCTAGTCTAAAGTTTAATAATGTTGAACTCTTCCTTTAACCCTTCCTAGTCTAAAGTTTATTAATGTTGAACTCTTCCTTTAACCCTTCCTAGTCTAAAGTTTATTAATGTTGAACTCTTCCTTTAACCCTTCCTAGTCTAAAGTTTATTAATGTTGAACTCTTCCTTTAACCCTTCCTAGTCTAAAGTTTATTAATGTTGAACTCTTCCTTTAACCCTTCCTAGTCTAAAGTTTAATAATGTTGAACTCTTCCTTTAACCCTTCCTAGTCTAAAGTTTAATAATGTTGAACTCTTCCTTTAACCCTTCCTAGTCTAAAGTTTATTAATGTTGAACTCTTCCTTTAACCCTTCCTAGTCTAAAGTTTAATGCTGTATCTTTGCCTCTTGTGTTTATCTCCTGCAGACTCCGAGGTGTCGCTGCTCCTGCACAGCATCGTATTTCTCTCCGCCAACGCCCCGAGCGGCGCCGGCCGACACTGATAGGAAGCCGGCAGCGATCTGCTTTTTGCGATTAAGTGCAGCGCGACTTCCTGAGAGTTGTCAACTTCTCCTTTTTCCCCGCAGAAGAAACATTTTAAAACTGTTCTTGGCAAAGATTACGAGATTTAAGAAAACAAAGAAATGTCTTAGCCCCCCCAAAACACAAAGTAGGTTTACAGAAAAGAAAAGGATCCTGCCTTAGAACTGTCCTATTCGCTGAGTCCACACTCCGTTTACAGGATTTCATTTGGAAGATTATGTTGAATGTATTGTGTCTTTATCAGGGCAGAGGTCTGGGATTCTACTCTTTACACTTAGTTCTCATCTCCCGTCACGAGGGACCGGAATAAATTCTGATGCACTGAACTGTTGTTGAGGTAATGTGGTGATTACCTATCGCTGTATATCTAAAGCTTGTTACCATGGTTACGCTCAGGCTCGTCTTTTGTTTACTTGGAAGCCAACACATCATTACACACCCCCACGGAGCCGAGCGAACGGGGAACAAAGAGGACGCTGTTTAGTTAAAAGTTCAGCAGCACTTTGTGAGCTGTTAATATTTGCCTGGTTCACATCAAACACACCCTGTAGCTCCTCTTACATTCACCTCACTTTGACCTCCGCTCTCACCTGGTTACCATGGTTACCATGACGAACGCTGGTCAGAGTCAACCGTCTTCAAGGAAGGACAATCAGTAGATCACACACAGAGGAACCGTCTAGAAGGAAAACATGTTGACGGATCTTCAATAGAGATCAGAAAATAGCCCAGTTATTATTAGAGCCCGGGCAGCGACAGCGTCGGCCAACGAAGGCCCCGTTCAAGTGTTCTTCTTTTTCTTAAAATGAATCGCCTTTTTGACGACCTTAACATGCTCAAAAAGCTGTAAAACTTGGCACACTTCCCAGACGAGGTGAAAAATTAGATATTTTAAGGGTTCCGGGCTCAAGGTTTGCAAAATGACTCGCTAGCGCCTCCTAGCAAATTGGAAAAATGAAGCCCCTCCTTCCGGTTTCACCTACATGTATGACATTTGGCAGACAGATGTAACATGTGGAGACGCACCAAAAAGCCTCTTGGAGGTATGCCCAAAACTCAACAGGAAGTCAGCCATTTTGAATTTAATGTGCGTTTTATAGGCCGTGTACTTTAACGAACTCCTCCTACAGATTTAATCAGATCGACTTGAAATTTGGTCAGGACCATCTTAAGACCTTGAGGATGAAAAGTTATTCAAATGGTGAGTTTCCACTTAACGACCTGACCGTGGCGTGGCGGCCATTTTGAGCCATTTGCCATGAAACAGGAAGTTGTTGTAACTCGACTGTACATAGTCCGATCTGCCCCAAAGTCCTCAGGCGTGATGAGGCTCCAGTCCTGAGGACATTAACATGCAAAAATAGACTCATAGCCCCGCCCCAAGACGTGAGCCACGCCCCCTTTCAGAACTCATGAACCGTATGTCTTTGAGTCTTGTGGCAGGCGTCATTGCGCTCAACAGAGTTCCGGTTTCATCGTGCCTGGCTGCGTCAGTCGGCGTCCCTCCAGTACCCCCAACGCACGGGAAGGTGCGAGGGCACGTTCATCGCTGCTCACAGCTTTAATTGTGTTTGAAACTGCAATGTGTGTGTCTCAGTGGGGTTCTATGAGGTTCTGATCCATAGTCTGAAACACCTGAACAGTCCCTTCAAGATGACATTAACTTGCCCTTGTCAGGCAACACCTCAGCAGTTTCTCACCTCAGCAGAGTTTCATAGTTCGGCGAAACACTACGAAGAGGAAGTGCGTGGTTCTCGTGTTTGTTTTGTAAAACTGGAAATATCATTAGCTTCTGGTGCTGTTTCACAACGACTGGACCAACAACACGTGAAATATGAGTTGCAAAAGTCCTCTTCGGTTTAACTTTTTTTTTTTTTTTTTTAATATATATTTGCTCTTCAGGTTTTGAATGTTGTTGCTGTGCCAATATTACTACATACAATGTAATGGAACTGTCTGGAATAAAAAGCTTTTGTGGTGCATTTACTTTCCCTGTTTGTATTTAGACTTAAAATTCAGAAGTAATTTAAAGAGTCTTTAATAAAAACAGAAACCAGCAAAACATAAAACCAGATCTTCAGTCCGTTAACAGAAGAAATAAACCGTGTTAGAATTCCTCACAACCAACCAGAACAAGTGAACATTAATCATTTCTATCGTTTCCTAAGCACGTTCAGTATCAAAGCTGAGATATTAACCTATGAAAATAGAATCCAAAATCAATACAAGAGAAAATATATATTGTTCTGTGCCTTATATCTTTAAGTGTAAGATGAAAAGTTTTCCAAATGAAGCTCCCAATAAGTGCGACCTGAACCGACGCCGACTCCTCAGGTGTGAAGCTGAATCACATGACTTCGTAGCCGCTGCGGATTCCTCTCATCAGCAAGCAGGCGAACACCAGGCCCATAATCTGGAAGGGAAACAATCATGTATCATCAGATAGAAAGATATTTAACACGACAATAACACAACCACGCAAATTAACGCCACTATTTTCTTTAAGCATTCACACAACTTTAGGTTTTTTTTTGTGAGTCTCCTCTTTACAGACATTTAGCCCACTTTATGATGATCAAGTCAGCACACTGACACACTGACAGCTGTTGTTGCCTGTTGGGCTGCAGTTTGACATGTTCTGATCTGAGCATCTTGTTTTATGCTAAATGCAGTACCTGTGAGGGTTTCTGGATCAATATCTGTCATTGATCTGTGTTGTTCATTAATTTACAATAATAAATATATACATACATTTAGCATAAAGCAGAATATTTGTCCACTCTAGGGATGCTCATTTTGAAAAATGCTCAGCTTTTGAATTAATTATTAACATTTCTTTTAACCGTTTTAACCGATAGTGTTAATCGGTTAAAATGCTTAATGTGGGTTAACAGTTAACGTGAGTGCTTGTTTATAACAGATATAAACAGTTTTTTATTTATATCGTGCAGATAAAACCACTAGATGTAACAAAGATTTAAAAGAAGAGTTAAACAGATGAAGACTATATTTCAGATTAAATCCTGTTAACAGGTAAAATGAATCATTAAAAATGAACCGGTCGGGAGTCGTGCACGATGTCCTGTTACGTACCTGCAGGACGGCGATAACCAGAGCTGCCACGATCACCCACAGGAGGTTCTTCTTCAGGGAGTTCTCCAGAGCATCATGACAACCCTACAACGAAAGACAATACTATTATATTATATTATTAGTATTGTATATTATTATTAGATTCCATATGAACACTTCACTGGTTGAGTTGTTAAAAGACCTTTTCAAACTTTCCGAGTGGGTTTTAGCAACCAGGCGGCTTTTTCTGATTCTTTTAAATTAGATTGAACCTAATGCGCGCTGCTTTTGTGTTGCTGTGCGCCTCGCCTTTATCCGCTCTGAGCGCCTCGCGTTCATCTGCTTCGTGCGCCTCGCGTTTATTCGCTCTGAGTTCGCGTTCATCCGCTCCGAGCGCCTCGCGTTCATCCGCTCCGAGCGCCTCGCGTTCATCCGCCACGAGCGCCTCGCGTTCATCCGCCACGAGCGCCTCGCGTTCATCCGCTCCGAGCGCCTCGCGTTCATCCGCTCCGAGCGCCTCGCGTTCATCCGCCACGAGCGCCTCGCGTTCATCCGCCCCGAGCGCCTCGCGTTCATCCGCCACGAGCGCCTCGCGTTCATCCGCTCCGAGCGCCTCGCGTTCATCCGCTCCGAGCGCCTCGCGTTCATCCGCCCCGAGCGCCTCGCGTTCATCCGCCACGAGCGCCTCGCGTTCATCCGCTCCGAGCGCCTCGCGTTCATCCGCTCCGAGCGCCTCGCGTTCATCCGCTCCGAGCGCCTCGCGTTCATCCGCCACGAGCGCCTCGCGTTCATCCGCTCCGAGCGCCTCGCGTTCATCCGCCACGAGCGCCTCGCGTTCATCCGCTCCGAGCGCCTCGCGTTCATCCGCCACGAGCGCCTCGCGTTCATCCGCCACGAGCGCCTCGCGTTCATCCGCCACGAGCGCCTCGCGTTCATCCGCTCTGAGCGCCACACTTTGGTGGCAAAGTGTGATGAGGTTGATCCAACCTTGCAAAGTGAAGCAATATGGTTCCTAAACAAAAACATATTTTTCTTGAGTTCTTTCTTGTAAATTTATGACTTTAATGTCAGAAATGTTTCTGTCATCTGTCGGCTCTGTCATTTCTTATTTTTTTAACCTACAATGGCACTAATACGCCGTCGTACATTTCCTACAACTGCTGCTTCATATTAAATCGTTCCACTGTGTGTTGTGTGTGTTCTAGGAGTCATCTTTGACTCTATCTCACATACAACACGTCAACCACCAGGTTTACCTGCTGGTGCACTTTGGCAGCATCCGTCATGGTGCCGACTCCACATTTGGCGGCGACGATCACACAGCAGGAGTCAGGCACAGTTTTTCCATCAGGTCCGAAGTCTCTCCAGTCAGCGCTACTGTTCACACCACAGCATTTGAACTGCAAGTGAGTCAGATGAAAACATTGGACGTGGACGTGCCAGCAGTGCACAGTAAAAGGATGTAACTTGTGTCAACAGATGGTGCCAAGAATAACAGCATCATGTGATGCAGCGCAGACATACAGGATGCAGCAGTGTGATGTGAAGGTGTTGTCAGCAAACAGTGAGTACGAGAATCAACACTGAACTCACGTCCTCCTGCAGTTTGTCCATGGTGGTCTTGAACTCAGCGGTGCCGTTCTTGTAACCGGAAATCATGTCAGTGAGGTTGTCCTGGACGATGTCTTTGAGCTACGTGGACAGACACAACATGGACGTGAAACCACAGCTTCTGCAGGGTTGTAAACTCAGAAAAAAACGTTTGGAAACTTGTGTTTGGTGGATTATTTCTCTGTTGTTCCAATGCTAATGGTCATTGTATTTTACATGGTTGGAAAGCCTGTTTATTTACCTTCACAATGATGTCACTCTTGTAAGGATCATGCATTTGTGGGATGAGCAGCACAGCTGATTATGTGGGGAGCGCCCAAGAAAAATGTTCCAAAATGCTCTGCCAATGGTAAACAGTGTATTCTCCTGTTGGTGTTGACTCTTTTTTTGAGGTGTTTGGTGGATGATTGAACTCTCTATCAGTAACAAGGAACAAACAAGACATATTGATTGATTTAATCCACTGTCAGGAGCCTCAGTAGCGGTGGAAGATCCATACGCAGCCACAACAGCCTGGCACCTGCAACCAATCCTGGTTGAGGAATGGAACGCCATCCCAGAACAACGTGTGACCAGGTTGGTGACCAGCATGAAGAGGATTTTGGTAAATTGTTCTTGGGCGCTCCCCACATAATCAGCTGTGCTGCTCATCCCACAAATGCATGATCCTTACAAGTTGGACATCATTGTGAAGGTAAATAAACAGGCTTTCCAACCATGTAAAATACAATGACCATTAGCATTGGAACAACAGAGAAATAATCCACCAAACACAAATTTCCAAACGTTTTCTTCTGAATTTATTTACTGTAATACTCCAAACAGTCAAACTCTACACTCACTTTGTTTCTGAAGATGTATCCAGCGATCGCAGCTGCAATCTCCACAAGAATGATCAGGAAGAGAAGGACGGCAAACTGGGGAAAAAGAGAAATGAAAGATATTTAAGTGCCTTACATCAAGGTAATTCCTCTTCCAAGCTACATTAGACATGTCTTACACACATTATTCATTCCTTTTTGTTTCTGTCTGCTTTCACAGATACCACACTAGATGTGAGTTACCGTGGTGACCATGCAGTAGTTCTCTTTCCAGGCACCGCAGCAGCCGAAGAAGGCGATGAAGAAGATCACCACACCGACTCCGATGATGACGATGGGAACTCCTGAGGCTGACGCATCCTTGATCTTCAAGCTTCTGTGTAAACCCACCTGAACCAGGATTCCCACGACAATCAATGCCAGGCCACATAACTGCAGGAAACAGAGGGGGGGAAGTACGGTGGAAGTTTAGGTATACAATTCTCCTCTTTTCATGTCACACACGTGTTTATTCGATTTGAGTCTGCAGATTATCTGGAAACACAAGAGAAGTAAAGAAAGGACAAAACACTTTGAGGCTTAGAAGGAACTGAATACCTCAAAATGTAACCACTACAAAATATATACTGTAACGTTGAAATTGTATTTATTGCACTGAAATATCTGTCCAGAAAAGTTTTGCCATCTCAAAAAAAATATAAATTTTTTCCAGGTTCAAAAATGTTAAGATAGAAAGTTAGTTTGATTTTGGGGTCAGTCTAATTTGAGCAACTTGATTTATTTAAATTTTTAGATCCAAAATGTACCAAATTAATTTGAGCAACTGGTCTAAAAGTGGTCAGCCATGCTAGTGGCTCTGTGAGGCTATACTGAGCTAAATGCTAACATGTTCAATCCCATTATGGATGTATAATAAGAAGTGAATACGATGTCGCTGCTCAGCCTTGCTTCCAATTTTTTCCAGTGGCCACTCACGGTATTGCAACAAAACATCCCCCTGCAGCTCAAAAAGTCACCGATGTATCACAACTTTTGTTTTTACAATTTCTAAACAAACGTTTTAATTCCAGAATGGATCTATCTGCTTCATCTGAGTCTCTGTGGAGGTAGAAGGAAGTTACCGCTTTTATTGTGGTAGTCTGAGTAACATGACGTCATATCCGTTCCGTATCCGTCAACCAAAACAAACCTCAGAGAGTCTAAAGCGTTGGAGGGTCGTCATGGATACGACCTGCACCCTCCCATGTTAAATCCAGCGTGGTAAACACTACACATCCAGTAAAGGATGGAAACACTTTGGGTTTCACACATTGACAGGAAAAGCAGAGCTACACAGAGCAGAGCTAAAGCTGCATGCTAACTCTGTCACAGACAGGAAACGTTATGGTATGGAGGTAACGTTATGGTATGGAGGTAACGTTATGGTATGGTGGTAACGTTATGGTATGGAGGTAACGTTATGGTATGGAGGTAACGTTATGGTACGGAGGTAACGTTGGAGGTAACGTTATGGTATGGAGGTAACGTTATGGTATGGAGGTAACGTTATGGTATTGAGGTAACGTTATGGTATGGCGGTAACGTTATGGTATGGAGGTAACGTTATGGTATGGCGGTAACGTGGCTGTGGAGCCGGCCGTCGCTCTCGTCTCCGTGGTCAAATGGGCCGACGCTGCAACTGTAGAGCACCCAGATACTGACATTACTGTCCTCTGCATTGAAACGGCCCCGATGGAGCTGACCATGGATGGATAAAGAGAACGGAGCTGACGGGAGAGCTAGAGACCACCTTGGAGAAGTTACAGGAAGTAGACACGTGGGACTACGTCCACTTTTCAAAATAAGGTGTTAACAAAGGGAACTGTAGATACAAAATACATCTATGGAAATCAGATTGATGGATTATATTCACCAGAAGTATAAAACATTACATGTATCTTTTCTCCCAGTCTAAGGTTACAAAAGTTAACAAAAATCACAATAAGTTGTAAAATCGAATCACAATACTTAAAAATCGCAACACATATCGATTCGGCACCCAAATATGGTGATAGTACTGAATCGGAAGATAGGTGCATGGTCCCCGCCCTAATGTTTACCATGTAGCGTGTTTACCATGTTAGTTTGGCGTGTTAGCAGCGTGGTAACACGGTACTAAAGTAGGCTGAAGGGAATGTCATTGTTCAGCAGGTATTTCATCATAAAACAAAGGTATTGGGTAAACGGAAATTTGGACCTGATGATGGTGCTAAATAAAAGGTCAGGGGATCGGCAAAGTCCGTAGGATGTATCCTCTGGAGACCATGAGTGGTGCACAGAAAGACCTCCATTACCAGGTGGTTCAATATTTCAATTCTCCCTTTAAATATTCAGTTGTGATTAAATGTTAGATATTCCTGCTTATAAGATTCAAACTTTGCTTCCATACAGACGCCTCGCTCAGACTAAATGATGAAGCACTGATGGAAGGAAGTTGCAACAGTCTTTAGTTCCTGTATGATAGATGTGATACGATCAGGTGGTAAAATGTGATGTTTGTGTGTCACTGCGTTGGGTGAGAAGTACGGTCAACATATGAACTCTGACACTGAGCATAACATACTGATAAATACAGATCATTTATTGTTTGATTATCTATTTATAGTCTTTTATTGACAGGACAGTGGATAGAGTTTTGGAAAGCGGGGAGAGAGGGGCGACATGCGGAACCGGCCACAGGTCGGATTGGAACCTGGGCCGCCGCGGTTTAGACTCAGTGTCGTTATATGGCCCGCTCCACCAGCTGAGCTATCGGGGCGCGCAATTTTCATATGTGAAATTACTACATAATTTTCTCTATTACTCAATAAAGTCTATAAAATGTTACGACAAACAGTCCAAAATCCAAAGACTGAGACTAAAAGCAGCTCATCCTGGCAGCAAGTGGAACAGAATAGAGACATCAATTCAGCTCAGGGTAATTATAGACTCTTTATTTTCTGTATTGACTCTCTTAAAGGTTCTGTTTGTAACTTCTTCCACGTATAAATCATTGCTGGTCGGTGTCTCATGGTCTCGCGTGTGTCTCCGCTGTTCAGACTCAGACTCCAACACAAACTACAGTGAAGCACCAAAACCTCTTGGTTGTATCTCGTGAAGCCCGTCTGTTAAACGGTGTTTGCCGCGGTCGGATGACGCGGGGAAGACCGGAGCTTTGGGGGCGTTTTTAACGCGAGGGGACGCGACACTTCCCAACATTTGAGGCTTGGTGTGCTGTCCCTAGAAACAAGGCTCTCGGCTCCTGATTGGACGAACTCTTTTCCGCCGTTGGCTGCTGCTCCCAGCTTTCAAACCGGAACCAGTATGGAGGCTCGTTTGGAAACTTTCTTCTCTTATTTCACGTAAATAGTTCACTGAAATGTGTTTCTGAAAACATCTGAGGCGAGAAATAATCCATGTTGATGAATCTGTCTTTAATTTAGATCAACAACGTTTATTTTAAAAGATCCTCGGGAGTTTGGACAGGCGGCGAGTCGCGTCGGACGCCCGTGATCTGCATAAAGTAGACAAGCCCTCAACTTTATGCAAATGAGGAGCGGGCGTCGTGACGTCTAGTCTCTTGAATCGCGACGCCACGCTACCAGAATGCATTGCGCGGCTGCTTACATAGACAATGAACGGGGGGCGTGCAAAAGCACGGAGCCTGTGGACACGGACCATTAGTTTAGCTCTGAGAATATCTAGTGAATGTTCAGTGGACGTTTGTGCAGAAATAACTGCTGCAGCTCCTCCAGACCAACAGAGGTTTCCCGTGTCTGGTGAAGTGACGGGGCTCCGCAGAGAGAAACGTTATCGTCTCCCACCAAAACTCCGGCGTCTCCCCCGTTCCCTCCGGCCGCGGTCGGGAGGCTGAGGCGGGAAAAGCCAACACTAGGATCAGCATTGATTCATGGAGAGACCTTGGTCTGGTCAGCTAACATTACTGCCAAGCAGCTGAACTATAGAGTGATATTGTGCTTTTAGCTGACGTGTGTCTCCTCACTGTGTTGAGCGATGCTCCTTCATGTCTATGTAGAGCGAGCACAAGCGCCAGCAACAGGACGCTGACTTTAGTTGACTTAACGGACACAGGTGAAGCTGTTAACAAGACATTTCTGATTCTTACAAACAGTCCCTATAACATCAGTTAAAAAGCAGTATAGTTGAATCCAGGATCACCACCTGCCAGTTGAACTAGTCTTACTACGCGTCCCTCTGCCAGGGAGTCCATGTTTACGGTTCAGTTTTCATCAGCAGACGGACAAACTGCTGGTTTTCATGAAACCTGGTAGGTTAGGGTGCAGCGTGGGCCGAGGGAGCGGATACATGAGTTATTGTTCACTTTCGTTAACGTTGTCAGATCAGGTGTTTGACCTCGGTGGAGGTCTGCACTCTCCGAGTGTCCTTCTAGTTTCAAATGAAATGCTGACGTCAGGATGAAAAACCGACGTATTTAAAGTGGAAGTGAGACGACTATCAGCCCGGCTGGTGGCGTGTTCTCCACATGAAGCCCTCGACTGCTCCTTGTCGGCAACACCAATGTCAATATTTGAGCTGGAGTGGAACAGGAGGCTGATGGTTGACGTGGCAGAACATGAAGGAGTGAGCGGAGCAGGCAAACAGAGCAAAGACACACAATAGAATAAAAGAGAATACAATAGAATATAGAATGATAAAAAAATGAAAGTGTTTATCCAAGTTATGTTTTTGCCTTTAGCTCGACCTTCATTTCTTGATGAAAACATTATTTTTTAATAATTAGATTAATCTAGTTGAGAAATAACCGAAGAATGAATCAATAAGGTTTAACCCTCCCCTCCCCCAGTATAAACATTTAAGACGTCATTTAAAACAAACTATAATATAGTTGTGAGCCGATAAGGACGGTTCTCTTATAGAGACATATCGTTATATTATTATTCATTATCTGTTTATACACCAAACCCCACTTATGAATGCTTGACAAATACATTAATAAACACTTAAAGGTGCTTACATCTACATTATAATGTATATTATATTGGCGGCGTGGTGGAGTTTGTATCCGGCATAAAATCCTGAGATCGTTCATCGTGATCAAAAAGTCAACGTGTGAATCGATGATCCGCTGTGGCGACCCCTAACGGGAGCGACCCATAGACCAACAACAAAATGTGTATTGAATTATAATATACTGCTTATAATTGATAAATAGGAGGGGTTAAAGTAACATGTTACCTTAGTGATTAATGTTAAAGTTATTTTCTAATTAGATGAGTCTATAAAATGTTGGAAAACAATAATAAATGCCAGAGTGGCGTCTTCAAATGTCTTGTTCTGTCCAGCCAACAGTCTAAAGATACTCCATTTATTACAACAGATTCTGGCAGAACAAACAGAAACAATAATAATAATAATAACAAATCCTATAATGTGCACTGAGTAGTGTGAATACATTGTGTACTTGCTCCTGTCCTGTGTGAGATCATTATCAGAGACTTTGTGTCCGTGAAGTAGAAAGAAAAAAGAAAAGTCACATGACGCCCTGCGTTACAATCTGGTCATAAGATTCACATTCCATCATCACCACGTCTCGCTCTAAAGCCGTCTGACACATACAAACAGGTTAGATCCAGGAAACGCTGAGTTTACTCCAGGATATCTGACGCTTTCATACATCTGACATTAAACCAACAGGTTAGATCAGGAAGAGCTCAGTTTACTCCAGGATATCTGACGCTTTCATACACCTAACCCTAACCCAACAGGTTGGGTCCAGGAAACGCTGAGTTTACTCCAGGATATCTGACGCTTTCATACATCTGACATTAAAGGACTCTTACATAGTCCATGTGAGATGTTCATGTCTTTTATATTATAAGGCAGGTTTAAGTGCTTTATAAATACTGTGAAAGTATCGAAGCCCTCAATATACAGAGAAACACACACAGCCCGTATTCAGAAATAGTGCGATTGAAACAAGCCGTTAGGATTTCTGTCCATTTGTGATGTCACAAATATACAATATATTTAGACCATTACACGGTTTTAAACGTAAACATTCTAAATGTGTCTCAGTTTATTTCCTGTTGCAGTGGATGTAAATAACATCAGCTGACAGGAAGTAAACATGGACCCAAGCTGTTGCCTAGCAACGCAATTCCATTGTTGAAATGCACTAAAACGGAGCGTTTCAGACCGAGGGTAAATACAGGTAATCAAGAAGACAGGATGAGGACAATAAAGGGTTTTTTTTAACCTTACAGATTGTAAACATGTTCTAGTAGAAACGCAAAATACAAGTATGAACCTGAAAATGAGCTGATATGGGACCTTTAAACAAACAAGTCTAAACCAGCAAGCCGGCATTCATAAACCTGCTCATCAACTGATTCTACAGATGATTACACGTTGAAGGAGGAAATAAAACCAGAGTTTATGCTCAAAGTCACGCTGGCTGGTAAAAAAGAGAAATACCTCACAGCTAGTTTGTATTTCATTTCTAATGTATCCTGATAAGACAAGTCAACATAACTGCTCCTCCACCTCTCGGTAACATTATAACGTTAACGTGTCATCTACATCCACTCTGCTACCTTTTCATAATAAATTATATAAATATATAACAGAGCTGCTACTCACCCAAAAGATGAAGTTGAAAAAGAAAAGCAGGTACTTGACACATTTCATTCCCCCCGCAACTGCCATGACTGAGGATCTGCTTCCTGTAATCAGAAATACAAACAATTAAACATACGTCAGAGTTATATTAACATTATATCAATAATACAAACATTTAAACATACATCAGAATTATATTAACAATTAAACATACTTCAGAGTTATATTAACATTACATCAATAATACAAACAATTAAACATAGGTCAGAGTTATATTAACAATTAAACATAGGTCAGAGTTATATTAAAATTTAAACATACTTCAGAGTTATATTAACATTTAAACATACTTCAGAGTTATATTAACATTTAAACATACGTCAGAGTAATATTAACATTTAAACATACTTCAGAGTTATATTAACAATTAACCATACGTCAGAATTATATTAACAATTAAACATAGGTCAGAGTTATATCAACATTTAAACATACGTCAGAGTTATATTAACATTTAAACATACTTTAGAGTTATATTAACATTTAAACATAGGTCAGAGTTATATTAACAATTAAACATAGGGCGGAGTTATATTAACAATTAAACATAGGGCGGAGTTATATTAACAATTAAACATAGGTCAGAGTTATATTAACATTTAAACATACTTCAGAGTTATATTAACATTTAAACATACTTCAGAGTTATATTAACATTTAAACATACGTCAGAGTAATATTAACATTTAAACATACTTCAGAGTTATATTAACAATTAACCATACGTCAGAATTATATTAACAATTAAACATAGGTCAGAGTTATATCAACATTTAAACATACGTCAGAGTTATATTAACATTTAAACATACTTTAGAGTTATATTAACATTTAAACATAGGTCAGAGTTATATTAACAATTAAACATAGGGCGGAGTTATATTAACATTTAAACATAGGTCAGAGTTATATTAACATTTAAACATAGGTCAGAGTTATATTAACAATTAAACATACTTTAGATTTATATTAACATTACATCAATAATACAAATATTTAAACATACTTCAGAGTTATATTAACATTTAAACATACTTCAGAGTTATATTAACAATTAAACATACGTCAGAGTTATTTAACATTACATC